>AWUE01014862.1:0-125552 GCA_001974825.2 Corchorus olitorius | reverse complement strand
GTGTGGGGGGGGGGGGGTGGAATACTTGATAAGGTTGTTACTTGATAATTGAGTCATATGTTAGTCTGCATAAGAATTTAGAATTTAGGATTTGATTGTTTTTGGATTGATCTTTTATTTCCCCAATTTTTAAAAAAAATTCGAAAAAAAATTGATTTTTGAAATAATACTTCAAATTTTCAAACTTTTTAATTTTTCATGCATATATTGAGTGATTATTTTAATTATGATTGATGAATGATTAAAATTTTAAAAAATACTTTATTCATTGATTGATTTATAGCATGTTGTTTGATTTCTTAGAATTAGATATAATTGAAGTTTGTGATATGATCTTATTCTTTCATTTACTTCTATGATTATCTATTTCTAGAACTTGTGTTGAATCTTGATTGGAATTATGATTAAGAAAGCATGTTATGGATGTATGTCAAGAATAAGTGTGGGGGACTATCTATATAAAGGGTAATTAAAAAATTGTTTTCATGAAAAGGAGTGTTTTCATGATAGAGGAGAAGAGGTATTTCTGTAAAGAAAAAAAAAAGAAAAGAAAAAAATCCATTGTTGTCACTTTTCTTAAACAAAAGTAGTTAGTAACCCTTGGAAAGAGGATAAGAGGCATGGAATTGCAGAAATATTGTCCCTCTGAAAAAGTAAAAGAAGGAGTCCTTCTAGAGTGCTAGTAGTCTCAAAAATGGGAGTTAGTAACCCCTAAATCATGAACACTGCAGAGGTTAGTAACCTCAATTTTCTAAAAACAATTACCCTTGAAAATCTATTATAACCCACAATGACCCTTGATTTGTATTTATGACATTGCAATCTTTTGAGTAATGGAGAAAAAGAGGAAAACATGAGCCTATAGTAAAAAATAGTTATAGAAAGTGAAGAATGGTAAGTGATTAAAGCTGCTTTGATTATGGCTACTTAAGAATGATGCTGCTTGTTGTTTCTTGATCTTTGGATTGAGTATTATTATTATTCTTTGTTATTTTGATTTCATGATTGAATTGATTCTTTGATATATAAATGAATTCAAATTGATATTTTAGAAAAAATTGGTTTTCATTAACTTACACATTGATTTGCTAAGGGACTAGCAAAGTTCAAGTGTGGGGGAAAAATATGATCGAGCCAAAAACAACCCTATTTTTGTGGCTATTTTACTATGTTTTTGGATCTATTTATGCTCAAATATATGTTATTTTGATAATATTTGTGTTTTGAGCCTTTATGAAATGTGAAATTGAGAATTTGTTAATTTTCACTACTTTTGGAGCTATTTTGATGACTTTTTAAACAGATATGAGCAAAGTAATTTTGAGTATAGATTTGGAGATTCGAAGTTCGTGTTTGAAGACTTATTGAAGATAATTTGAAGATTTGAAGATCATTGAAGAATTATTTCGAGAAGCAAGAATTGAAGATTGGAGCTTTAATTGCGAAGGATTGAAGACAAGCCATGAAGAAGCCCGGAAGCTTTGGAATTTTGGATATTTTATATGGGATAATACTCAGCCCATATAAGCCCACAATTGGAATTAAAAACCCAATTTGTGCCTCCTATATCCAAGGAAATATTCAATTCCCGTATATTTCCGCTTCTAGTCATAACAGGATTAGGATTCAGCGCAGTCTCGGTAGAAAAATCATAACTTTCTGCTCAGATGTCCATTTTAGGCCCGTGAGTAGGCGTTGGAAAGCTAACTCCGAGATCTACAACTTTCCTTTAAAGTCCAAGACCCCGTTTTGCAATCTTCAAGCTCAAAAATGACGTCGCAAGCCCTGCATGATTCCAGAAAATTCCAGGATCCTATTTTAACTTAGATTCTACTCTAGGAAGAGTTTTAATCTAACTTAGAGTCTAAGTTAGACCCAAAAACGTCCTAGGCTCTTTTCATACTTAGAATTGGATTTTCTAGGGATATTTCCACTATAAATAGCCACCTTAGGTCTAGGTTTTTGATGTATGTAGATCTAGAAATTGTATTTTGAAGAATTGTTGAAGATTTGGAGGAAAAAAGCCTTAGAGCCGCCGTACCCTCTTCTTCCCATCCATAAGATAAGTTTTTCTTCTTATTCTTTGGATGCTCACTCAATTCATGAGTGAGTAATTCTTTTCTTTTCTCCAATGTAGAATTTAATTGATCTCTTGACTTATATCATGGTGAGATTTTGAGCTTTTATATGAAAATTGTTAGGGTATTTCTTAATTCTCTGTTTTAATTCTATGTTGCTTGTTTTGATGGATTGGAGTCGACACTATCTTGATAAATTAAGTTAACATTAGCTAAATTGAGTGTAAAACTAATACTTCAGATTAAATTGTTTGTAGCAATTGGAGGAGAACTAATACTTCCTTCCAAGAGATTTAGGAATCAATGGGTAAATTATTGTTTGTTGTGCTTGTTCATAAATTACTAGTTCTTAATGCTTTATTCTTAACAAATCTCTAAGCCCTAATAAGGAAATTGGTTGTTATGAATAAAAGGGATAAATTAAGCTGGAAAAGAGACCTTTTATCTAATTTGGTAATTTCAGATTTAATTCCAAACAAGCTAACCAATGTTCTCATAATTTTTGGATATCAATGATCCATGTTATTTTTGTCAAGAGGGATATTAATTCTATGTTGGAGGGTTTTCTTAATTATTTTCTCAATTTATTCACTGCTTTCTGATTAATTGTTTTCTTTAATTTTCTGGATTGTTTTCTTAGATAATTTTAATTGTTAGTTTGATTTGATTTAATTCTACTTTCAAAATCCTCTTTATTTTGTTTGTTTGGTTAAAGAAAAAGAACAATAACCTATCTCTCTGTGGATTCGACCCCTACTTGTCCTAGCTATTTTTAGTTAGTAATTGTTGTGATTATTTTGTGATTTGCTGATGACCGATCAATTGGGATCTGGTTGAAGTAGATTTTTGAGATTATAGGAGGACAAAATCCTAAAGTAGTAACTTGAAGAAAACAAAAGAATGGAGAGCAACAAAGGATTAGACCAACAAAAGAATTTATAATGGAGAAATTAACCCCAATGTAATAATGCTTAAAGGCCCAACTTATTTCTAAATAATTGAAATTAAAGTAATATTTATAACGTTTAAAGGCCCAACTTATTTCTATATAATATATACTATATATTATTTTTAGTGACTATGGAAATTACTTTAAGGCCAAAATGAGGATTAATGTGGTACCTCCTTTTGGCTTTTTTTGGTCTTTTCACACTTTTCGGGTGACTAAAAAGGCCCTCGATAAATTTTCTCCCTTACTTTTCCTGCTGTCCTTTTTCGTTATTTACTAATTCTACATTTATGATTAAGTGTGTTTTAATAACATATTAATTGTGTGTGGATATTAGGATTTACCGATTCAACTCCTCTGCCGGAATTCCAAAAGATTGGTGCTATAAATGTATCTGCAATAATAGTTGATTCATGGGTAAACCATTGACATTCTAGTTCTGTTTTCCTTTCGTCTTCATTTCTATTTGGGTGGTTTCTTCTTCCGTAACATTTCTCTGAATTGGTTTCACATGGACTCCGTTCTGTATCCTAAAATTTCTAGGGGGACGTTGGTAAGATCCTTCCATTTAATTTAGCAGTGCCTTAGGATGACATAACCTAAAGTGAAGAGCTTTTACTTCTCACTGCAACATTTTGAGGTTTATCTAGATTTATTTGTTGATTATATTATTTGATACTTAAATTTAACATTTCCTTATTTCTCTTTTATTTTACAAAAAGATTTTTTTTTTATTTATCATTCGACTTCCTTTTTATTGAGGTTTCTATTATTTGCTTATGTTTAGTATATTTACACATTTCCAAAAGCACAGTTAGGCAATGCTAAGTACAATCATTTTGTGACGCATTATGTAAATTACATATGTTCCTACAAATGCTCTCAACTAATTCAATTTTACTACGACAACTATACATGCTGCTTGACTACAAAAAATTAGGCATTCATTATGCAGAAGCCAAATTCTTCCACCTACCTGAGTTCATTAATTTAACAATTGCAATTAAGATTAAAAAATGACTGCAACATACTATGTTTTTTTAGATAATCAACATACATTTCAAACAACAATTAATATTAGCTTTATTTAGATGAATTATCTAGAGATGGAGGAGTAGAATATTTGCTTTATTTTGATGAATTACCTAGAGATGAAGTTGAATTTAGGTAATACACTTTTAGAATGAAAGAGAGGTCATATGTTTTGCTTTATATATACGAATTATTTGTTTGGATGTATGAGTTTCTCCTAACTGATTAACTTACAGCCAATGCAATATCTTCTTACTAATCGACTTAAACAACTGCAAAAAATATAGCCCTAACAAGAAGATGACTGCAGCGCAAGTGCAGGCCGTCCTGCTTGTGAGAATTAATAACGAAGTAATTGATGACTATATATATCCTACCTCAATCATTCTAATGAACTAACTCAAGACTTTTCAGCATTCCTATTAGGTATATAGTACTACTTTCAAGCTTATATTATCAACCCTCACATTTACACTGCTAATAAATGTTTAATATTTTTTTGATAAGTATGACTAAATAAAAGTTAGAAAATAGAGTTAACTATTTTAGTTACCACATGAGAATTAATAACGAAGTAATTCATGACTATATATATCCTATCTCAATCATTCTAATGAACTCACTCAAGACTTTTCAGCATTCCTATTAGGTATATAGTACTACTTTCAAGCTCATATTATCAACCCTCACATTTACACTGCTAATAAATCTTACACATTACTAAATGGAACAAATCTCTATCTATTATGAGAGAAAAAGATGATGACAGCTCTCTCGGAAAAATAAAGAAAATTTTATTGTAAATTCTACTTCTTATTTTGAGCACTTTAAAAAGATTAAACATGATTGTAAGCAGCATTTTCTAGTAGAATTTCAGTAATATTTCTCTTAGCTTCTTATTTTGGAGCCGCATTTTGCTTTTACAAATTTACAGTTCAAAGTTCAACAAAGTGTCGGATTAGAAAATTATACTTAATCCATTTTAACAACACAACTTATCTTTTAAAAGAATCTTTAAAGTGAGGTTTAAAATTAACTTAACTACTTAGGGTCAATGAACCGAATACTAAATACTCAATAACCTTTGGCCAATAAAAAAAACTCAAAAACCACGATGCCTAACCAGTCCTTTCCCTATTTCGGTCAAATCCTTATCTCGAAAATCCTTCGAAAATCAGTTCATTTATGATTGAAGTGACTATTAAATTCCCAAATTAGGTCCCACCTTAAAGTCCTATAACTAAAAATATATCAATCGCACCTTCTTATTTATAATTAAAGTGACTATTATTAAATTCCTAACATGGTTCCCAACTTAATTCTTAGGACTAAAAATATATCACCTGCAGCGAAGCGCAAGCAGTGCTACCTTGTTGAAATTAAAGTAATATTTCATTGTATTATGTAATAATGTTAATAATAATGTTAATATAATGTTTAGAATCAATGGAGCAAAAGAATATAACGTTAATATTCAATGGTATATAACGTTAATATTCAATTGAATATACCCAACTTATTTCTAAATAATTGAAATTAAAGTAATATTTCATTATATGTATAATAATGTTAATATAACGTTAAGAATTAATGGAGCAAAAGAATATAACGTTAGTATTCAATGGTATATAACGTTAATATTCAATTGAATATACCCAACTTATTTCTAAATAATATATATACTATATATTATTTTTAACTACCAGGGAAATTACTAAAAGACCAAATTGAGGATTAATGTGGTGCCACCTTTTGGTTTTTTTGGTGTTTTCTCACTTTTCGGATGACTAAAAATCCCCTCTATGAGTTTCCCCCCTTCCTTTTCCTCCTACCCTTTTTTGTAATTACTCATTTCTCTTCCTTAATTGCTTTTAATTAATGTTTCTCCCCTCCATCCCCCTTTTCTTTTTTCCTCTCACCAACTAAGCTGCTGCTTCCTTTCAACTCCTCAGTGCCGATAAATTTTCAGGTTTGGCAAAAATCGAACATTTCATTACTCTCCTCTACTTTCACCTTCACATCTCTTTCCTTTTTCTTCTCCTTCCCCATCCCTTCACCATGGACTGTTCAATGTTTTTTCTCTTCTGAATCAAACCACCATTTCTTCAATGCGTCTATTATTATTCAATTAACACCATATTCTGTTACATCTTTGCACTTCCTATTACTTACAAATAAAAGCATGTTCTTTGACCTTCTTAGTTTTGCATGTCTAAAAAGTTAGCTTACAAAGATTTATGGCAATAGCAAGAGACAATATTAAAACTAATCTATTTAAATTGCATTTTTACTGCAACCTATATAATTCAATCAATTAATCAAGCACCACTCTAGAAAAAAGAATATCTGTGGATCTTATATAATTGATTATATTAATATCCTTATTCAATCAGTTAATTAAACACCACTGTAAAACAAAGAATACCCGTAGCACTAACGCGGGATAATATGACTTGTAGTTAATTAAGCATAACACATATCCCATCAATATCCACCTGTTTTATGCATAAAACAACATATGCATATGGTGCTAATTGTATCCTTGACATGGCACTAGAAATAAATAACCTCACCCAGATGTGGTTGATATATATATATATACCTTTCAAAAAAAAATTCTATATATTAATCAAAACGTTAAAAGAAGTGGAAGAAAAAAATGCAAATTAAAATCCCAAATTGAATCTACATCGTTGTTATCTTTGTGCAAAAAAAGAAAAAAGAATTCACATCAAGGAATAAATGGCATTGGGGCTTGGGTTCTTAAAGCATGCAAATAATGGTACTTCTCTTTTAGGCACAAAATGTTGAGTAATAAGGACATAACGATTTTTTTTTTTTTTTGAAAAAAGTACATAACACATTTTATTTAACATAGATAAAGGATTTTTTTTTGCACAAAATTTAACAAGGTTTTGTTTGGAAACAAAAGAATTATGTCTTTATCTACTTGTTTCGTTTAGATAATACCAGTCTCTAACAAGTTCTATCAAGTTTTTTGTTGTTGAAAAAACTTGGTAAAAGTTACATACATAAATGATTATCATAGTGTTGGGACATTAAAAAAGGAGAATCTTAAATCTAATTATAATAATCAAGCTTATGTTGATATTATCAAAACTTGGGAACTTAATTAATTCCAAGTTAATATGCATTCAAAATGCTACTTGAAGAGAAGGTTCAAGAAAGAACTTAATTAGCATATATACTACATATTATTTGAAACAACTAATGAAATTACTAAACGTCCCTTTTGAGGATTGATGAGGAGGCTCGGTTTGAACATTTTCTGTCCTTTTCTGTCTTTTCTCACTTGGTTAATTACCAAAAAGTACTATTAATGTTAACATTATTGCTTCAATGAATTTACTATTTGATCCCATGTTTGGGTTAATGAGGGGCTAAATTATTAAATATTTTAGTCTTTTTCCATGGACCAAATTACTTAAGCACTCAATTAGTTTCTCACCATTTCTTTTTCCTCCAGACTTATGAATTTACTATTTAATCTCATATTTGGGTTAATGAGGGACTAGATTATTAAAATGTTTAAACATTTTAGTCATTTTCCACCTACCAAATTACTTTAACGCCCTAAACTTTGGTTAATGTTGAGATGAATAACTCTACTATTTGGTCTTTTACTCTTTTACCAAAGGTGAATGTGAACGCAATTAATTGTGATTTTAAAAGTAAATTTATCCCATGAATGAATGCAATATTGAATTTTTTTAAAAAAAAATGCATTATTATACATTTCATGATCAAATAGAATGATTATAGTCTTATTTTTACTAAAAAAAAAAAAAAACGAATGATTATAGTCTTATAAATTCATGAAATAAGGGTTTTTTCTTATATTGCAATATATCCTTCTATCTTTATTCGATAAATTAAGCGATAACAACTCTAAAAAAGGGGAAATAGTATGACACCAATTAAAAAAACTTTTATTTTCTACAACAACATGTTTTAAGGCGCTATTATTTTACTTTACCAGATTAGTTCTTCAATTATAAGACCTGCTCCAAATATCGAATTTGCCAACCACCTACTCACATATATCATAAGAACCGAGGAAAAAAAAAAAAACTCTATAACTAAAATGATTTGTTAGCCACAAATCAAGAATACTCGACACGTCAGCGCGAGCCGATCAACTTGTAACAATTAAACATAGTTTTTCACATTTAATTTAATTTAATTAGTAAAGTTGCAAAAAAGAACGCTAAAGTTTGCAATAATTAAATTTAAATCCAAAACCTCCCATGGATCTCACACCAAACATATACCTGATCGGTTGATCACTCATTCCTTTAATTCTTTCTTCATGGTAATTTCATCATATCTAATTTGTTTAATTGCTCCCATATATATATAAGCATGGGGTTAAGAGAAAACTAGATAAAAATATAATCATTCTTTTCTTCTATTCTATAATATAAGAATCACAAATCACACTATTGGCATGAATTCATCAATACCCAAAACCAAAATATACAAGCACATGCAATTACCTTGTGTTCAGAGGTGGAATTGTTGCGCCAAAACAAAAAATCTCTTGCTAGAGTTTTCGCGGAGAATTCTTTATGATAGCGTAAGAGCGTGTCAGTCAATTTGCTGAAATTGATAAAGAGGTTGTAAAAACTAAATCTGGTGCGCGGAACAGCAGAATAAAAGATCAGAACGATTGTGGGGACTGGATCAAAGTCACACCGGAGCATCTAAATCATTGGATCCACAAACAATTGTTCTTCATAACTGGGCCTTCCTCTAACTGGATCAGATCTGGGAGATCTGGTTTGATTGCAATTGAAATTGAAAAAAAATAACAATTTGATTTGTTATTTCTGAAAGAGAAACACGTGTACAGTGTTTTTATGTCCGGAGACAAGATTGAAACAAGAGAAAAACATTAAAAGAGTGTTTGAATGTCCTGAGACAAGATCTAAGCAAGAAAAATATGAAGAACGAGTGAAGAACTCGTGATGAATAAGAGGAAAATGGCGCAGAGCCAGAGAGAAAATAAGCACGGAGCTTGTTTTTTGCGCGGAGCTTGTTTTTTGCGCGGAGCAAGTTTGTAGCTTCAGGAGCTGGTTTTGAGATAAGTGATATCTGCCTAAAACCTGAGAATGGCCTCCCTTTATATAGGGGGCGGTATGGGCTTTGGCATTAATGGGCTTGCCTTGCTGAGAAAGGCAAAATCCTCCTCCTATGCAGATGACAGCTTCCAGGAAAGTGCAGTGAAGTCCTTCTTCTTCTGATTGCATCCAACTGCTGGGGAGAAGACAAGATATGCATAAGGGCACCACTTTGCTAGGATAGGAGACGAAAATCTACCTCCTGGGTAGTTGATGACAATTCTTCCTTCTGCCTATCACAGTGCAACAGGCTTTCGTTGCTTCTTTTGTGCTGAATTTAGCTAATTTGACTAAGTAGTGGCCAATTGACATCATGAATTGAACTTTGATCATCAAAGCCACGAAATTACTCATACTTAGCCATATTTAGCTCTATAAATCATGAAAATAATAATTAATTAAGAAAATGGCTTAAACCAGGGTGAGAAAGCCACATGTCCTTAACTGAAAAGAATGCAAAAGTTGCAAACGATCTCGGAATTAGCCAAAATTTCACCAGTAGACTTAGACTATCTCCATAAGACTATGGGAAAAATTTCAAGTGAATTCGAGCTCTCTACCATGGTGAACTTGGTTTCACTCCCCAAAACGTCCTTAACTGAAAACCGGGCATAAGTTTTTACTCCGATGTCAGAATAAGGTGAAATTTTACCAAGATGATCTACATAGCTCAAGGATCATCAAGGTATGCCCCTTGGTAGAAATCGCAGCTCTAGCCTCTTCAATTGGTCAATTTTACTATTTTGTCCTTAATTGAACAAAATACAAGTTGTAATTTCGCCTCCCGGGGAGGGGAACAAAGCTAGGCGATTTCTCCACTATGGTTGGTCGACTATATGGAGGAGGTGTGAGGTTGAAAATCTCATGCCTCTCTCACGTGCACATATGTTTCTCTTGCTGACAAACTTTAGCTCCCTACCTCCTTCCTACAGGAAGAGAAAAATATCTCTTTGCAGGGCAGAGGGCGGCCTCTCCTCTGTATGGGAGACGACTTGGGTCTTGCTATGTATGTCCATGAGATATTTTTCATCTCATGGGCAGATGACAAGCAATTTTTTCCCTTTTTTACTTGTTTGCCTCCCTAGCAGGCAGCAATATCAAAGGAAACTGCTTCCGATTGGCTTTCTTTGCCACTCTCCTATTTTTGGCGGCATATATGGAAATAATAATAATAATTTCGGCCTTAGTTAATTAATTACAAGAATTTCCTAATTCAATTGAAATCAGGGTGATGCAGAAATTAAGTTTCTTCAGGATTTGTAATCAAATCTTGACCACTCATCTTGATATAAATCATGTGAAGACCAATTTACCCTCAATTGTAAATTGAGGTATAAACAGGAATATATATTATCGGTTAACCTATACCAAACCTTATATATTATGTATATTATTGAAACAAATTTGTCATGTAGATTATATTAGGGGTCGGGGTTGGATTAGGGGCTGGTTTCAGTTATTACTTTTTTGACAAATAAAAATAGCAAATGATTTGATTTGTTATGATTTGATCATATGGTAAAATAAATAAAATCAACAATAGCAGAAATTTTGTTGAAAAAGAAAAAAAGAACAATAGTAGAAATTTAAATAGAAAAGCAAGGCGTGCACGTATACCATGTGAAAGTCTGTGACTTGCTCTAAAACTGGAGAATTGAAAGGATTATGATCATCTGCTTTTCATTTTCTCCAAGCAACTGAAACCAGACTCATTTGGGTTGATAAAAAAGTTGACTGTAATCTCAAATAAGGGTTCGAACTTTCATAAAAATCTCAAATAAGGGACCCAAAATATAATTTCAACAAATTAGAAGACACACTAAGTAAATTTTTACAAATTAGGTTCTCCTCAGATGAAAACCAATGCTTGTCATGCCTACACATCAATTTTGATAGAAAAATGGTATTATTAAATTAATTAAAAATCAAAACATTTTAATCCAAAAAAATTCAATAAACATAGTATGATACAAGATTTTTCCGTGCTTTTTAATTTATATACATCTCACACACTAGTATTAGCTAATACCTTGCACAATGTGTCATAATCTACTAAATATGTACTTTAATTTGTTGAAATTGTGTTTTGGAGCCCTTATTTGAGATTTTTATAATAGTTCAGGCCCTTGAGCCTTTAATCAAAAAAGTTTCATTCATTTTCCAAAACCTTTCTTTCTTTCCTTTTCATTACTCACAAGCACCATTCAAGCATTCACCATATACCTCACTCGTTGAAATTAAAGTAATATTTCATTATATGTAATAATGTTAATAATAATGTTAATATAACGTTAAGAATTAATAATATGTAATAATGTTAATATAATTGAAATTAAAGTATATATATGTGATCTATAACGTTTATTAACAAATTTCTAAATAACTGAAATTAAAGGGTTAAAGACAAACCATATATATCTTGGGACATTAAACTTGGCACATTAACTCCCCAAAGGGAGTCAAAAATACACACACAGATATATATATATATATATATATATATATATATATAGATTAATGATGCAAAGACAAAATAACAAAGTAATTAAGACAAATTTATATGGGATTTAATGATGCAAAGATAAAAATACAAAGAAATGAAGACAAAATTACATGAAAAGTAATTGCATCAAGACAAAATTACAAAGGAAAATTTATTTTTAAGTTGAGTTAAAGGTTTTACAAACCTTTGCAAGGTTATAACTTTGCAAAACCTTTGCAAGTTGGGTTCCTTCTATAAACTTGTGCAACCTTTTACCTTCGCAAAAGCTTTAAGCAATTTTGACCGTCAAGATTGTCGATTTTAGGTGGGAATGAATGTAGACCGTCCATTTGGTGGAACTCAACCAAAAAGGCAACCCATTTCTAGCCGGTAATTGGGGGAAAAAATGGGAAAAATGTTTTATAATAGGTTTAGGTATGATGATGACAAGACAACACAACAACCTTGTAAAAGTCATAAAATAAAAGTAACATTGTGAAGAAATTAAATAACGCAAGTTTAATCCATCTCGGGAAAAAAAAAAAATCAATCTCCTTATCAACTTTTGTTAGCTAGCTAGTGTATGCATTTTTGTGCATTTCCTTGTTACATGCAGCAAAGTTTTGTAATTACTAATTAGATGCTGTGACATTTTTGATAGAAATAATTAAGGCTATTTTGGGTGAGAAGAAAATAAAAAAACATGACTAATTGTCAAGCTTATGCAATAGAGCTGCATATAAAAAATCATTCCAATTATCGGGTAGTCCAGGAAGACACCATTGGTTGCAGTGGTCGGGTTTGCGGCCGCCATAGGCAGAAGGATATCCATCTTCTCTTTTTTCCGACAGCGCCGTTGTATTCATAAAATGTATTCCTTTGGAAATCCGGTGAACTACTTTCTCCAGAATTGCTTCCCCATGGTGTACAAGGCCGCTTGCCTTTGTATGGTTTTTGCAAGTCTTTGCACTTTAATTAACCAACATTAACAAACAAGACGAGGTTAAGGTTAAGGAAGTGCTAATTTTGCAATAACAAGCATTGGCTTATTAGTCTTTTTGTCCCCTAAACTATTGCGTCAAAGACGTTTTATCCCATGAACTTCAAATCAGGACATTTTATACCATGAAATTCCAAATTCAGGACATTTTACTACCTTATTTTCCCAAATTCAAGATGTTTTATCCCTAACGAAGGGAGAAATTGTTCTGAATTTAAAAGTTCAGGGAACAAATTATCTCGATTTTAATTTAGGGGGCAAATTGTCCTAGACCCATAATTAAAGGACAATTAAAAGGGGTAGAGCTTAATTACTTGGTATGATCAGGGGAAGGACCCTGCACGAAAATATTGGTCTTGTTGGTGTGAAGGGTGGTGGAGTTTACCCATTTGGCCCATGTATTCAAGGCTTTCTCATATACCTTTAACTGATCCAAGTTCTTGTGTGTGGTTTTGCCTTCTTGAATAACATCCCATCTGTTTTGCACCACCAATATATTAATTAATTAATTAATTAATTAATTAATTAATTATATCCAAAATAATTAAATTATTATATATATAATATATAGAGAGGATGGGATGCCTTACGATTTCTTAATTCCAGATTGAAGCCCCTCATTCCAAGTATTGAACACCAACACCTCAGCATCCTTCCAAACTGCTGCTCCCTTCTTGATTGAGTCAAGCTTTAGGATCCTTTTATTTTTCTCACCAACAATGTCAACCAGATAATCATTCCATGAAAACTTGATCCACACATTGTATGCCTACAAATCGCCACCATATATTTGTTAAAAACTTGAATAATGTTTTGGCAATCAAATATTCAGATGCATATGGTGTTTGCTAAAGTGAAAAAAAGATTTGAATTTTTGGTGAAAGACACCGGGTTTGGTTCTTGGCAAACACTATAGTAAGCCATCTGTACGCCCGAAAAATCAGGAAAAAAAAGTAAAAGCATTTGATATTGGGGTACAATTCCTTTACCGATAAGCTGAATTTAGAAACGTCTCCTTTGGTATTTAGAACATATTTGGCCTTAGGAACCGAGGCATGGAGCATGCACAAGAAGGAAAGCCATTGACTGTGCCCAATTGAGTCTCCAACAAACATAATTCGTTTCCCTTTAAAAATCTTCAAGAAATTTTTACCATCGAACCTGCAACATATTAAACACATATATTGTAAATTAAAATCTTTCAAAAGAAAAAGAAATGCAAGAACGAAGAATTCATTCATTGGAAGTGCACGTTGGATAGGTGCATCATGCGTCTGGTCTCCAAACATATCTGATAGAGTCTGTGCGATTGCGGCCATTTTTAAAACAATCGTACTCTTGGGATAAAAATGGACAAGTTTGAGAAGTGTAAGAAGGTTTGTGATGAGGTAATGTAGCCCATTTCCTACGGAAAAGATTACAGTGATAAATCTCCAACTTATTTTCCCTATGAATATCATCAATTAATCCATAAACACTACCTAAGCCATTTGCGTACAAAATAGCAGCCCCTACAATAACTATTGCTACCACCTGCATTTTTTTTCCTTTTACGATACAACACAACAAATTCCTAATTAATACAACTTTATGCACATCACCTACTCATATATAGATGCGCATATATATGCATATTAATTACCATCCAAAAGGACATTATAACGTTTCTTTTTGCTGCGTTTTTATTACATTTTTAAATCTAAATTAAGCTTAAGTTTTTATGTGTTATGATGTTAATTAAATAACACTAATTAATTTTCCAAAAATATAATAAAAGATTAACATCAATTAATCTATGTTTCGTTTACAAAGGGGAATTCTTGTTTTGGTCCCCTCCATCAAAGTTTTAATAAGGCTCTCCCCCATGCTATCAAGTTCTTTTATTTATTTACTTTTTTTATGTTTTTGATGTGAAAAAATTTAAGGATTCTCAACATTGTTTCTTATTTGTAAGAGTGTTGCAATGCAAAATAATACTAACAAGTAGGGCTGTCTGCACTTGCGCTGCAATCATCTTCTTATTAGGGTTATATTTTTTGTAGTTGTTTAAGTTGGTTAGTAAGAAGATATTGCATTGGCTGTAAGTTAATCAGTTAGGAGAAACTCATACTAACAAACAAATAATTCGCATATATAAAGTAAAACACATGACCTCTCTTTCATTCTAAAAGTGCATTACCTATATTATATTCCATCTCTAGGTAATTCATCAAAATAAAAGCTGATATTCTACTCCTCCATCTCTAGATAATTCATCAAAATAAAGCTAATATTAATTGTTGTTTGAAATGTATGTTGATTATCTAAAAAAACATAGTACGCTGCAATCATTTTTTTAATCTTAATTGCAATTGTTAAATTAATTAAGTCGGGTAAGTGGAAGAATTTGCTTTCTGCATAAGGGAGGCCTAATTTTCTGTAGTCAAGGAGTATGTATAGTTGTCGTAGTAAAATTGAATTAGTTGAGAGCATTTGTAGGAGCATATGTAATTTACATAATGCGTCACAAAATGATTGTACTTAGCATTGCCTAACTGTGCTTTTGGAAATGTGTAAATATACTAAACATAAGCAAATAATAGAAACCTCAATAAAAAGGAAGTCGAATGATAAATAAGAAAAAACTTTTTGTAAAATAAAAGAGGAATAAGGAAATGTTAAATTTAAGTATCAAATAATATAATCAACAAATAAATCCAGATAAACCTCAAAATGTTGCAGTGAGAAGTAAAAGCTCTCCACTTTAGGTTATGTCATCCTAAGGCACTGCTAAATTAAATGGAAGGATCTTACCAACGTCCCCCTAGAAATTTTAGGATACAGGACGGAGTCCATGTGAAACCAATTCAGAGAAATGTTACGGAAGAAGAAACCACCCAAATAGAAATGAAGACGAAAGGAAAACAGAACTGGAATGTCAATAGTTTACCCATGAATCAACTATTATTGCAGATACATTTATAGCACCAATCCTTTGGAATTCCGGCAGAGGAGTTGAATCAGTAAATCCTAATATCCACACACAATTAATATGTTATTAAAACACACTTAATCATAAATATAGAGTTAGTAAATTACGAAAAAGGACAACAGGAAAAGTAAGGGAGAAAATTTATCGAGGGCCTTTTTAGTCACCCGAAAAGTGCGAAAAGACCAAAAAAAGCCAAAAGGAGGTACCACATTAATCCTCAATTTGGCCTTTAAGTAATTTCCATAGTCACTAAAAATAATATATAGTATATAGAATATATATATGTTTTTAGGTGTAATTATGGTATGCAAATGCAAGAATTAAAAAAAAATCTTAAATTGCATGAGAACAAATTTACAACGGGAAATTACTAAAAGGCCAAATTGAGGATTACTGTGGTGCCACCTTTTGGCTTTTTTTGGTCTTTTCTCACTTTTTGGATGACTAAAAAGCCCCTCTATGAGTTTCCCACCTTCCTTTTTCTGCTACCCTTTTTTGTAATTACCCATTTCCCTTAATTGCTTTTAATTAATGTTTCTCCCCCCTTTTCTTTTTTCCTCTCACCAACTCAGTTGCTGTTTCCTTTCAACTCCTCAAATCAATCTTCAGGTTTATCAAAAATCAAACATTTCATTACTCCCCTCTATTTTCACCTTCACATCTCTTTCCTTTTTCTTCTCCTTACCCATCCCTTCACCATGGACCGTTCAATGTTTTTCCCCTTCTGAATTAAATCACCATTTCTTCAATGCGTCTATTATTATCCAATTAACACCATATTCTATTACCTCTTTGCACTTCCTATTACTTACAATTACAATTAAAAGCATGTTCTTTGACCTTCTTAGTTTTGCATGTCAAAAAAGTTAGCTTACAAAGATTTATGGCAATAGCAAGAGACAATATTGAAACTAATCCATTTATATTGCATTTTCACTGCAACCTCATATAATTCAAAAAATTAATCAAGCACAACTCTAGAACAAAGAATGTACGTGGACCTTATATAATTGATTATATTAATATCCTTATTTAATCAGTTAATCAAGCACTACTTTAAAACAAAAAAATGCCCGTAGCGCTAGCGCGGGCTAATATGACTTGTGGAAATTAATCGAAACAAGACAAAAATTAGAAAGGAAATATAGTAAATTACTATAATATTTTGTAATTAAACTTTTAAATTATTTTTGTTTATACCTCAATTTACAATTGATGGTAAATTGGTCTTCGCATAAATATAATCAAGATGTGTGGTCAGGATTAGATCAAAATTCCTAAAGAAACTAGGTTTATGCACCACCCTAGTTCTAATAGAATTAGGAAAATCTTAGAATTAATTACAAGGGCTGAAATTTATTAATTACTAAATAAATAATAATTATTTTTCTGAATTATTATTATTAAAAATATCATCTATGCTGCCCCTACCTAGGAGAGTGGCAAAGAAAATCAAACAGAAGCAGTTTCCTTTAATATTGCTGCCTACTAGGGAGGCAAACAGTAAAAAAGGAAAGTTGCTTATCATCTACCCATGAGATGAAAAATACCTCATGGACTTGATGAGAAGGCCCAAAGTCGTCTCCCATGTAGAGGAGAGGCCGCCCACTTGCCTGAGGAGAGCTATTTTTCTCTTATTGCAGGAAGGAGGCAGAGAGCTAAAGTTTGTCAGTAAGAGAAACATCTACGTACGTGAGAGAGGCATGATATTTTCAACCTCACAACTCCTCAATATAGTCGACCTAGTATAAAGGATAAATCGCCTAGCCCTTTTCCCCTCCCGGGAGGCGAAACCACAACTTTGCATTTTGTTCAATTAAGGACAAAATAGCGAATTGATCAATTGAGAGGGCTAGAGGCGGCGATTTCTACCAAGGAGCATACCATGATGATCTTTGAGCTATGTAAATCATCTTGGTAAAGTTTCACCTCATTCTAACATCGGAGTAAAAACTTATGCTCGGTTTTCAGTTAAGGACATTCTGGGGAGTGAAACCAAATTCACCATGATAAAGAGCTCGAAATCACTTAGAATTTTTTCCATAGTCCTATGGAGATAATCTAAGCCTACTGGTGAAATTTTGGTTTATTCCGAGATTGTTTGCAACTTTTGCATTCTTTTCAGTTAAGGACATGTGGCTTTCTCACCCCGGTTTAAGCCATTTTTTTAATTGATTGTTATTTTCATGATTTGAAGAGCTAAACATGATTAACTATGAGTAATTTAGTGGCCTTAGTGTTCAAAGTCCAATTCATGATGTCAGTAGGCCACTACTTAGTCAATTTAGTTGATTTCAGCACAAAAGAAGCAACGAAGGCATGCTGATGTGTGATAGGAAGAAGGAAGAATTATTCATCAACCACCCAGGAGGAAGATTTCCATCTCCCATCCAAGAGAAGTGGCGCCCTAGCATCTACCTTTCCCTCTCCCTAGTAGTTGGAAGCAATCGGAAGAAAAAAGAAGTTTCACTGCAACTTTCCAGTGCTGTCATCTACCTAGGAGGAGGAATTCACCTTCTTCAGCAAGGCAAGCCCATTAAATGCAAGGCCCATGCCGCCCCTTATATAAAGGGAGGCCATTCTCAGATCTTTGAGGATTCTGCATCTCAAACATTTCTCCCGAGAAATAAAAAACCAGCTCCTGAAGCTACAAACTTGCTCCGCGCAAAAAACCAAGCTCTGTGCTTATTTTCTCTCTGGCTCTACGCCACTTTCACTCTTGTTCATCACGAGTTCTTACTCGTTCATCCAATTTTTCTTGTTTAGATCTTGTCTCAGGACATTCAAACACACTTTTTGTGTTTCTCTCTTGTTTTAATCTTGTCTCCAGACATAAAAACACTGTACACGTGTTTCTCTCCTATAAATAACAAATCAAATTGTTCTTTTCTTTTCAAATTCAATTGCAATCAAAGCAGTCTCCCAGATCTGATCCAGTTAGAGGAAAAACACATAGATGGAAAGTAGTTTTGAACTGATCCAATGATTTAAATGCTCCGGTGTGACTTTGATCCAGTCCCCACAATCGCTCTGATCTTTTAATCTGCTGCTCCGCGCACCTGATCCAGTTCTTTACAACCTCTTTGTCAATTTCAGCAAATTGACTGGCACGCCCCTATGCTGTCATAAAGGATTCTCCGTGAAAACTCTAGCAAGAGATTTTTGGCGCAACATCTCTTTTTGACACGCCCGGTGGGACAAGTTCAACACTCTTCCTCTCTGTGGCGTTTTTCACCCCTCTCTATCCTTCTACCTAGTCGGCGATTGATTGAGCTAAAAAAGACCCTATTTTTATGGCTATTTTGCTATGTTTTTGGACCCATTTATGCTTAAATATATGCTATTTTGTTAATATTTGTGTTTTGAGTCTTTAAGTGATGTGAAATTGAGAAATTATTATTTTTCACTATTTTTGGAGCTATTTTGATGACTTTTTACACAGATTTGAGCAAAGCAATTTTGAGCATAGATTTGGAAGATTCGAAGTTCGTGTTTGAAGATCATTTGAAGATAAATTGGAGACTTGAAGATATTTGAAGAATTATCTCAAGAGCAAGAATTGAAGATTGGAGCCTTAATTGAAGACAAGCCATGGATAAGCCTTCAAGCTAAGGAATTTTGGATATTTTATATGGGAAAATACTCAGCCCATATAAGCTCATAATTGGAATTAAAAACCCAATTAATGCCGCCTATATCCAAGGAGATATCCAATTCCCGCTTATTCCCGCTTCTAGTCCTAACAAGATTAGGATTCAGCGCAGTTTTGGTAGAAAAATCATAACTTTCTACTCAAACCTCTGTTTGAAGCCCATGAGTACTCGTTGGAAAGCTAACTCCGAGATCTACAACTTTCCTTTGAATTCCAAGACCCAGTTCTGCCATTTTCAAGCCCAAAAATGCCGTCGCAGTCCCTGCACGAATTCATGATTTTTCAGGATCCTATTTTGACATAGGATTTTGGTTATAGGAAGACTTTTAAGCTAACTTAGAATCTAAGTTAGACCCTAAACCGTCCTAGACCTCTTTCCTACTTAGAATTGGATTACCTAGGGTTATTTCCACTAGAAATACCTACCTCCTGTAACACAAATCACACACCTACATATTTTTCACATAGATATTTTCTCTTCATCTATTTTTCTTTAGATATTTTCTCTCTAGCCATAGAGAGGTGCAGTATACCTAGGATATTTTGCAAGAAGATTTCGCCCCTCCATAGTCCTGTAAGTACTCTTATGCCGCTCATGAATTTTCCTAAATCCATGAGTAGCTAAATTCTTATACTTCTGATCCTTTGGTGAATTCAATCAATTGATATGGTGAGATTTCTGTTCTTATAATTTAGTATTTTATTTTTGATAGATAGCATGTTAAACTCTGTTATATTTCATGACCTTGATTTCTATTGATTTATGCGGCCGATAAATTGATAATTTGAGAGATCGATTGCTAAATCAGGCGGAATAGTTAACCCTCGAGTCTGATTGTGTGGTAGCACATTGATGACGTTTAGTAGGCGCTCAATGGGTTTCTCATGCCAGTGTTCGGATCTTATCTGGTTGTTGTATGGTTTTACTTGTTAAGCATGTGTGAAAGAACTAAGTAAATAGTTAAACTTAATGCTTTGTTGCTTGGTGAATCTTTAAGCTTTAACCGGTAATTGATTTGTTAAGTAATAAAAGGGGTAATTTAAGCTTTAACCGGTAATCTTACCTAAATAGCATGTTAGGATTTTCCTAGACCAGTTATCATCAAGGACTTAATATTGAATTCATCTTTTAAATCAATGACCCATATTCAATTTGATTGTTTTCTACCATTGGAGAAGAAGTATGCTTTTTAATATTGTTTTCTTTCTTATTTGCCATAGATCTAGATTTAATTTACTTTGCTTTATTTTCTAGTATAATTGTTCTTTTTAATTGTTTTCTTTCAACCTCTGCTTTTATATATTGTTTTGAGAGATTTTAAGGATTGTATTTTCGGATAAAGTCTATCAACCTTCTCTTTGGGATCGACCTTTACTTGTCCTATCTACTTTAGTTAGGATTTTGTGGGGAATTATTTTTATGATTGCTGACGACCGATCAGCGATCCCCGGCTTTACTTCTCCTAGTCTCTCAACAAGGTGTCCGCCTCACTCAAAGGTCCACACCAACTCACTTCCCTTGACGCTTGAAGCAAGACAAGACAGCAGATCTCTCCTCCTCCATCGCCTCGGGGTATAATTTTCTTTACTTTTTCTTTTCCCCTCTCTTCTTTCTTAGTCCTACCAAGTGGCAATCATGCCACCTAAGGTTGATGAAGGTAGATCTAGCCATGGCATGCAAACTAGAAGCAAAAACGTGGCTGATCCTTCGCAATTACCTTTGGAGTCTGATTCCAAGATCTTGTTGCAATATCTCACTGAAGCCATGAATGAAATTTCTTTGGCACATGAGCAGAGGATGCAGTAGCTTATGAGATCTATGGATCAGATGAATAGATCTCATGATCAACTTAAGGAGGCTAATGACTGATTGAGCTAAATTAGACCCTATTTTTATGGCTATTTTACTATGTTTTTGGACCCATTTATGCTTAATTATATGCTATTTTGATAATATTTGTGTTTTGAGCCTTTAAGTGATGTGAAAATGAGAAATTGTTATTTTTCACTATTTTTGGAGCTATTTTGATGACTTTTTACACAGATTTTAGCAAAGCAATTTTGAGCATAGATTTGGAGATTCGAGGTTCGTGTTTGAAGTCCATTTGAAGATAATTTGGAGACTTGAAGATTTTTGAAGATTTATTTCAAGAGCAAGAATTGAAGATTGGAGCCTTAATTGAAGACAAGCCATGGATAAGCCTTCAAGCTTTGGTATTTTTGGATATTTTATATGGGAAGATACTCAGCCCATATAAATCCTTAATTGGAATTAAAATCCCATTTAATAACTCCTATATCCAAGGAAATATCCAGATCCCGTAGATTCCCGATTCTAGTCCTAACAGGATTAGGATTCAGCGCAGTTTTGGTAGACAAATCATAACTTTCTGGTCAGACATCCGTTTGAAGCCTATGAGTACCTGTTGGAAAGCTAACTCCGAGATCTACAACTTTCCTTTGAAGTTCAAGACCCAGTTCTGTCGTTTTCAAGCCCAAAAATGCCGTCGAAGTCACTGCACGAATTCAAGATTTTTTCAGGATCCTATTTTAACTTGGATTCTACTCTAGGATGACTTTTAATCTAACTTGGAGTCTAACTTAGACCCAAAACCGACTTAGACCTCTTTCCAAGTTAGGATTGGAATTCCTAGGGTTATTTCCACTATAAATAACCACCTCCCGTAACACAAATCACACACCAAAATATTTTCACATAGATAATTTCTTTTCTTCTAGTTTTCTTCTAGTTTTTTAGGCAAGGGTGCCGCCACCCTCTCTAGCCATAGAGGGGTGCGAAATACCTAGCTATTTTTCAAGGAGATTTCGCCCCTCCAAGGTCTTGTAAGTACTCTTATGCCGCTCATGGATTTTCCCAAATCCATGAGTAGCTAAATTCTTAATACTTCTGATCCTTTGGTGAATTCAATCAATTAAATATGGTGAGATTTCTGTTCTTATAATTTGGTATTTTATTCTTGATAGATAGCATGTTAAACTCTGTTTTAATTCTACAATCTTGATCTTTATTGATTTATTGTGGCCACTAAAGAGGTAATCTGAGAGATTGTTGGCTAGATCAAACAACAAGGTTGACGCATGAGTTTGATTGTGTATAGCGAGTTAGCCGCGCTTGACGACGGTTAATTGGGTTTGCATGCCAGTGATCAGATTTATCTGGTTGTTGTATGGTTTTATTTATTAAGCATGTGTGAAAGAACTAATAAAAGTTGATCTTAATGCTTTGAATCCTAGCAAATCTTTAAGGCTTGACGGCTAATCGATTGGTTAGGAGGAAAAAAGGGGTAATTTAAGGCTTGACGGCTAATCTTATCTAAATAGCATGTTAGGGTTTTCCCTAGACCAGTTATCATCAAGAATTTAATATTGAATTTATCTTTTAAATCAAGGACCCATAATTAATTTGATTGTTTTCTACCATTGGTGAAGAAGTATACCCTTAATTATTGTTTTCTTTCTTATCTGTCATGGACTTAGATTTAATTTACTCTGCTTTGTTTTCTAGTATAATTGTTTTCTTCTTAATTGTTATTCTAAACCCTCTGCTTTTTGTGTTGTTTTTGAGAGATTTTAAGGACTTAATTTTCGGATAAAGTCTAGCACCCTTCTCTGTGGGATCGACCCCTACTTACCCTATCTATTTAGTTAGGATTTTGTTGGGAATTATTTTTATGATTGCTGACGACCGATCAATGACTCTCTTAAGGAACAGATGACTCAAGATCGTTAGAACATCCTAGCTCAGATTGGTCAAGTAGAAGATAGACTCAGGAGGCAGATCCAACAAGTAGCCCAAGATCTGAAACAAGTCAACCTGCCTGCACTTCTCCCTCCACATGTGGCGCCACATGCTCATAATGGTGTCAACTAGGTGAGAGTTCCACCTCAAGTGGAGGTAGTTGGTAATAATAACTTAACACCTCCTAGGGAGGGAGCAGCAAGGGGTGAGAATGAAGCTGATCTCATCCCTGGACACCAGGAGGCAGCAAATCACGCCCCTGACAATGTGGAAGAGGAAGTCAACCCTGTTGGTCCTCGAGTTGTGGCCTACGTGCCACCCCATGTGAGGAATGGTAATGGCAATGGCGCAAGGAATGGTCATCAACGCCATCCTACTCCACGCCATCCACCTCAAGTTGCTGATGTTCAAGGACCAGTCAATCAGAACCACATCAGGGAGATGATTGAAGATATGATTGGCCCAGCCTACAGGAGAGTAGGTAGGCCATCTTTCCAGAAGTGTTATCCTGAGGAGTATGATAGAATCTATCCTCTACCTCGTGGGTACAAGGTTCCTGACCTCACAAGCTTTTCTGGTACTTTTAGTGAGCAGACGACTCTGGAGCACATTGTTCACTTCACTGTACAATGTGGAGAAGCTAACTCTGGCTACCACAAGCTCCGCCTGTTTCCTAACTCTGTCATAGGAGCAGCTTTTACTTGGTACATCAACCTACCACCCAACTCAGTGAGAACCTAGGAGGAGATGGAGAGGTTGTTCCATACACAGTTTTATATGACTGAACCTGAGGTCTCCATGGCTGACTTGTCACGCCTCTACCAAAAGAAAGGGGAGTTAGTTGAGGAGTACTTAGCTCGCTTCAAGAAGCTAAGGAATAGGTGTCGCACGCCTCTCCATGAGATAGAATTTGTGCGCCTAGCTCAGAATGGACTTGACATAGAACTTCGAAAGAAGTTCGAAGGAGTTGACTTCAGAGACTTCTTTGAGATATTAACCAAGGTGACAAGGTATGAAACCCTCCTAAGAGAGGAAAACGAAAGAAGAAGTTCTTCTTATAGCACATACTATCAAGAGCCAAACTTTGAACTTAGAATTGCTGAGGTCAAGGCAGACCGCCCTACTGAGTGTCCATGTCTTGTGAAGGCAGGAGTGGGACACCCTCAAACCCAGGAGAGGTTTGCTGCTATGTACCAAAGACAAGCAGAGAAGAAACCTTATGATGGAAGCAAGACTTACTCATTTGACACCTCAAAAACAAATGAAGTTGTTGACTTCCTACATAAGTCTGGTATGATCAAGTTACCACCTGGACATGTCCTTCCTTCACCTGAGGACATCAAAGGGAGAGAATACTGCAAGTACCATGACTCCTGGAGGCATCCAACCAACAACTGTACTGTGTTCATGAACATAGTACAAGAAAAGATAGAAAAGGGAATCCTGAAGTTCCCTGAGGCGCCTAAAAAGGACATGGGAGTTGATAAAAATCCTTTCCCAGCTCCTATACACATGGTCACATTCAACCTCCCAAAGGATGGATAAGGAGAAGGAGAAGGGAGAAACAACTCCAAGGAGGGCGAATTTGGCTCCAAGCAACTCCTTGGTAGCCAACCCTCAACATGAAGGTAAGTTTTATCACCACTCTGTTAAAGCTAAGAAGTTGGTTGATAAAGCTAAATCTAAGACTCTGGGTGTTCATTTAGATCAGCCTTGGTATCCAAACACGGCCGCTGATAGGCTTAAGGCACCAAGGAGGAAGTTGGAACTTTTCTCATCTGAGGATGAGGAAGAACCTATGGAACATCTTGATACTTCTTCTAGGAAGAAGTTTCAAAGAAAGTTGGAGTTTGCAGCCAAGACTCCACTCCAGAATAAGGAAAAAAGCAAGGCAAAGCATATTTCTAACTCGGGGGGCAAGCCAGAAGCTTCTTTTCCTCCTCCTAAGCAGAGCAAAAGAGAATATGGAGAGTCATCATCAAGAATGGCGCCATCTTCTACTCACCCCAGCTCATCTGCCCATCACAAGGTGCAAAGGTCTTCCAAGAGAGAGCATGAACAACAACCACAAGTTGAGATTCATTCTAAGTCCTTTCTAAAGAGGACTAAGCGTGCGATCAGACCATGGTTGTGATACGAATCTAGTTGTTTTAGATTCAAATCTAGTTTTGAAAATCTATCAAAATCGACTTGAACTCCTTCAACTTCTAGATGAGTAGATCGATGACCTTCGCAAGGTGATTCCTCCTCTTTCGCCGGCCTTAAGTCTTCAATTAGACCTGAAATTGTCAACTCAAGAACACAAGATTCACAAACAATCAAGAATCACAACTTAATTGTTTGCTAGGACTCTACAAGATTGAAGAACCCTAAGTTTTGCTCAAACTAGAAGAAAGAAGCTAAGATAATCAATTTGGGTGAAAACCTCAATTTTATTAATCAACTCAACTTCAATGGCCTAATACTCATTGATTTTAAGTAGAGTACATAACTTGGAATCGATGGGAATATTCCTTTGGTGATGATCTCCAATGGGCTTCAAATGAACTCCAATGGCGTTGAACTCATCAAGATGAACTCTAATGAGGCCTAATAATGCTTCCTTGAACCTTTTAGCTCTTGCTCTTGTCATTGGGCCTAATGGCATCTTCAATGGATCAAATGACATCTTAGGCAATTCCAATGAGCTTGAAACCTTCTCCAATGAGCTTGGAACCTTCTCCAATGAGCTTGGAACATGCTCCAATGAGCTTGGAACTTGCTCCAATGAACTCCTAGCATCTTCAAGCTTCTTCAAACCTCCTTGCCGCATGTGCTCATCCTCTCCATGATCTCCATTGAGCTCTACAAGACCATGGTGAGTCCTTGGCGCATCATCCCCTCTCCCTTGAAAAGGATTTGTCCTCAAATCTGCATCATTATCAAACAAGGATAAGTCCGAGACATTACAAGTAGCACTTACATTACCATATTCACTAGGAAGGTCTAGCTTGTATGCATCGTTGTTGATCCTCTCCAAAACTTGGAATGAACCATCTCCACGAGGTAAGAGCTTAGACTTCCTCTTCTCAGGGAACCTTTCCTTCTTTAGATGCAACCAAACCAAATCTCTTTGTTCAAAGATGACCTCTTTGCACCCCTTGTTAGCATTCTTCATGTAGTGTTGTGTTTTCTTCTCAATTTGAGCTCTAACCTTTGCATGAAGATCCCTAACAAAATCTGCCTTGCGTTGCCCATCCATGTCAACTTGCACACTCACAGGTAAACTCAACAAACCCAATGGAGTTAAAGGATTAAAGCCATACACACATTCAAAAGGTGAAAATCCAGTTGTATTATGTATGCTTCTATTGTATGCAAATTCAACATGAGGCAAACAATCCTCCCAAGTTCTTAAGTTCTTTTTAATCAAAGCTCTAAGTAAGGTTGACAAAGTCTTATTAACTACTTCAGTTTGACCATCAGTTTGAGGATGACAAGTAGTTGAAAATAACAACTTAATACCTAACTTAGCCTACAAAGTTCTCCAAAAGTGACTTAAGAACTTAGCATCTCTATCACTCACAATCGTCCTAGGCATTCCATGTAGTCTAACAATCTCTTTAAAGAACAAATTAGCTACATTAATGGCATCATCAGTTTTAGTGCATGCAATGAAGTGTGCCATCTTAGAAAACCTATCTACAACCACAAAGATAGAATCTTTACCTCTCCTAGAACGAGGTAAGCCTAACACAAAATCCATGCTAATATGAGTCCATGGTTCATGAGGAATAGGCAAAGGAGTATACAATCCATGAGGTTTACATGTAGATTTAGCTTACAAACATGCAAATAGAAACATGCTTTCCTACATCATATCGCATTCTAGGCCAAAAGAAGTGTTCATGCAATATCTCATATGTTCTATCAACACCAAAGTGACCCATTAAACCTCCCTCATGCGATTCCCTCACAAGCACAAAACGCAAAGAACAAGTACGTATACACAATCTAGATTCTTTAAACAAAAATCCATCATGCTTATAATACTTTCTAAATCCAGAATTTTCACATACTTTAAACACATCACTAAAATAAGCATTACTAGCATATAATTCCTTAATGAACTCAAATCCAAGAAACTTAGAATCAAGCATGGAAAGTAAAACATACCTCCTTGATAAAGCATCGGCTACAACATTCTCTTTACCTTTCTTGTAGCGCACCACATATGGAAAGCTCTCAATGAACTTGTATCGCACACCATATGGATTGAGTTCAATTTCTCTAATGGATGACAATCCACTAGGAATTTCCTCACAAAAGTAAGCTACAAACTTCCCTCCTTGTATCAAAACAAGTCCAATTCCTACAAAATCACTCAAAAAAGACACAATATTGCTTGGAATATCTCCAGCCAAGTTGTTAGTACCCATTAGTGTATTTCGAAACAAAGGTAAGATCAAAACAGAATTCTCATGCAAAGCACTCTTAATCTCACCTTTAGCTAACATACACTCTTTAACAACTTTCTTAGAAGTCTCTTTTTTTTCACCCCAAACAGTCCTATTTTCAATGCTATGATCAACCAAAACAGATTTGTTTTCATCACAATTAGCATCCAAAACAGAATTTGTTTCATCACAAACAACACCTAAAACAAATTTAGTGTCATCACAAACAACACTTAAATTAGGTTTAGTATCATCACTAACAACATCTAAAACACTCTTTGCAATTAGGGTTGTTTTATCATCAAAACAATCAACAATTTTAGAGTAAAAGGTCGCTTACCATGCATAAAGGAGTACTTGTTTGTCTCAGCATCATGCTTCACCTTGTTGTCAAATTGCCAAGGTCTCCCAAGCAACACATGACAAGCTCGCATTGGTAGCACATCACACAAGACATCCTCTTTGTACCTACCCAAAGAAAGAGTAACCAAAACTTGTTTATTAACCCTAATTTCTTCTCTATCATTGATCCAACTTAGGCTATAGGGTTTAGGATGTTTAGAAGTAGGTAGTTGTAATTCTTTCACCAAATAATCACTAACTATGTTTTTACAACTATCTCCATCTATAATCACACTACTAGGCTTTCCATTCGCATACATCCTAGTATGGAACAAATTCTCCCTTAGAACATCACCTTTTACGTAGGCACTCAAAGTTCTCCTATCAACCAAACTAAGTGGAGCTTGTTGATTTTGAGCTTTAGCCATAGTTTTCATTCTTGCATTCATGGCATCCAATCTTTGCATAAGTGCTTGTATCATGGTAGCCAAGTCATTGTTTTGATTTGGTACTTCTTGCCTATCTCTCATTGTACCTACACACAAAGAAAAGTTAGTAATAAAAATCCCTCACAAGTGTGTGTGTGAATTGCCTTTGTTGTGCTCTCATGTTTGCACTCAACCTATGGATTGGCGATCCACTACTCTCTTAATGATCTCACAAGATTATGTCTTTTTCTAGATTCAATAGGCCTAATAAGAGCAAATTGTTAGAGCCTCCTTTCTTCTCGTGACCTACTTGAGGAACAAACAATTAAGAGCAATAACTTGAGTGAATAAAAAATAAGAGTGTTCTTTAAACAATCCAAACAGCCTTTTGTCTCCCAAACTTTCTGCACAAAACACAATCAACACAAATCAATCAATTCAATTAAATAGAAAACCCTAGTACCACTTAGATCTAATTTCGTACCACTTGTCTCCAATAGGGTTTAAACCTGAAATTCTTCAAATTAAATCTCAATTCGCAGCAAAAGCAACCCAAGAATCTCAAACAAACAAACAATTAGGGTTAGATGCAATCAATTGAAACAATTGCTCAAACAAACCCTAATCCACAAATTCCCAAATCAAGAACCCTAGTTCCTGGAAAAAATTGATTTTGATACAGATTTTTTTGATTTTTTTCAATATTTTTCCCAGAAATATAACACTAAAAGAAGTCTATATCTCAAATTTCAAAACTTTCCGAGCTCAAACGAAGCCAGAATAAATTTCACAAGATTCTGGTCGAAATTTTTTTTATTATTTTTTTATTTTCCTGATATTTTTCGATTAAACTACAAGGTATGAGGACTCCAAATCTGAATTTTCAAGTCGATTGGAGTTGAGATGATACTACAATGAATTTTTGAATTTTCGGATCTTGAAAATTTGAAAAACTTTGATGGATGAGATGGATGAAAAACTTGATGATAGATGAATAGATTTACCAATTGAAGATGACAACCTATGCTCTGATTACCAATTGATACAAATCTAGTTGTTTTAGATTCAAATCGAGCCTTGAAAATCTATCAAACTCGACTTGAACTCCTTCAACTTCTAGATGAGTAGATCGATGACCTTCACAAGGTGATTCCTCCTCTTTCGTCGGCCTTAAGTCTTCAATTAGACCTGCAATTGTCAACTCAAGAACACAAGATTCACAAACAATCAAGAATCACAACTTAATTGTTTGCTAGGACTCTACAAGATTGAAGAACCCTAAGTTTTGCTCAAACTAGAACAAAGAAGCTAAGATAATCAATTTGGGTGAAAAACTCAATTTTATTAATCAACTCAACTTCAATGGCCTAATACTCATCGATTTCAAGTAGAGTACATAACTTGGAATCGATGGGATTATTCCTTTGGTGATGATCTCCAATGGACTTCAAATGAACTCTAATGGCGTTGAACTCGTCAAGATGAACTCTAATGAGGCCCAATAATGCTTCCTTGAACCTTTTAGCTCTTGCTCTTGTCATTGGGCCTAATGGCATCTTCAATGGATCAAATGGCATCTTAGACAATTCCAATGAGCTTGAAACCTTCTTCAATGAGCTTGGAACCTTCTCCAATGAGCTTAGAACATTCTCCAATGAGCTTGGAACCTTCTCCAATGAGCTTGGAACTTGCTCCAATGAACTCCTAGCATCCTCAAGCTTTTTCAAGCTTCCTTGCTGCATGTGCTCATCCTCCCCATGATCTCCATTGAGTTCTTCAAGACCATGATGAGTCCTTGGCGCAACAAGTTGGACCACAAGAAGGAGGAATACCGCCCTGTAGCTGTGAGGAAGGAGATGAAGCTAAGAAGTGACCATGCACGACCAAGGATGGTCAAGCCACCATCAAACACTCAAAAGGGTGTGTGGCGTTGAGTTCAACATCCCATGTGCCCTATTCAAAAGAATAGAAAGACTTGGAGAAGACGAGAACTTCGAAGAAGAGCAAAAGCTTGAAGTGAAGAAGTGCTTGACACCATGCAAGTTGATGAGTGGAAATGAACCTTCAAAGGACTCACCACCTACCAACGAGATGGATGTATCCCTCATGGACCTAGCAGACATGGGAGTGAAGCTGTGCAAGGAGAAAATCCTTTCTGAAGAAGCAAAGCTCAAAGCAAAAGCACTTGAACTAAGTAAGAAGGAAGTTGAACTCCAAGATCGAAGGCAAGCCTTGATTGACATAGTCTATGGCAATGAAGATTTCTTGCCAAGAACTAGCAGACAAAGGCGCCATCAATGAGGAAGCAGTCCTTGCATTCACGAGACTAGCCATGAGAGCATTCGCCATAGGAGATGAAGATGGAGAAGATGATGACTTCGAGATCCGTAGTATTGACAATGACTCATACTACAATAAGTTTCCTTATGAAGCTTTGTCTAGAAGACTTGAAGACTGGCCACCACTGTAGGCCACTCAAGATCTTCTCCACATCTTAGAGAACATGTCACCATGGCAAGTATCAATTTTGCTTGAAAAAGCAAAATTAGATAAGGAGAAAAAAAAGTTTGAAGCTAAGAGATTACAACATATCGAAGCTGAAAACATTCTCTTCGAAAGACAAGAAGCCATAGATGATGCTGCTAGACAACTCCTTAGGAGGATCATCATCGAAGAGCTCAACATGAAGGTAGACAACACCTAGGAGACCAAGATGAAAGGTTTTGGACTTCACACTGGGAGGATAATGGCGCCACCCACATGGAGGATGCCATACCAACTCCATCTAATCAGAATATGTGTGATGAGAGTTTGGAAGAAAAGCCTGTCGCCATGAGTGAGGAAGAAACATTAGCTGCTGAGGACTTTGACAACAAATCTGTTGATTCAATGGCCTTTGGACAGTTCATGGTTAATCTTAACCATACAACCATCACTCTACCATGCACATTTGTTGCTAAGCTAAAAGAGCGAGTGGAATCATTTGAACCACCCTCTCCCCAGGAGAGTGAAGATGTCATTGAGATCCCCTCAGGGAATGAAGAAGACTCGGGGGGCAACAACTCAGATGATGCTAAAGCAATGATCTTCACCAAACCTGATGAAACAAACACTTGCCACATCAAGCCTTTGTATATCAAGGCTCATGTTGATGGCATCCCAATCAACAGGGTACTTGTTGAGAATGGTGCAACGGTGAATCTTATTCCCTACTCATCATTGAAAAGCTTGGCAAGTGCACTGATGACTTGATCAAGTCAGAAATCACTATGAGTGATTTCTCTGGCAATATCAAGAAGACAAGAGGCATACTACCTTGCCAGCTAACCATTGGGTCAAAAACGTCCCTCTTTGCCTTCTTTGTAGTTGATTCCTCATCAACTTACAACATGCTACTTGGTAGAGATTGGATTCACTCTAACTGGTGTGTCCCATCATCTTTACACCAACTGCTTATGTTTTGGAATGGCACTGAAGTTGAGGTGGTCAAGGCAAACAACAGACCATTCAAAGTTGAATCCAATGCAATAGATGTGAGGTTCTATGATGGAACCACTGGACCTATCAAGTTCATGGGCCAGGACAAGTATGGCCGGCCATACCCATTCATCTCCACTGGAGAAGTCAAACAAGAAACCTTGAAAGAGGTGATGGAAAATCTTGTGCGACCTGATGCTTTGATCCCCTTCAAGCCATTTCCATGTGCTCCTATCATAGAGGAGATCCCATGAGTACACAACCTAGAGAGGTTGTGTTGGCCAACGACACCTTGAAGAAGTTGTCGACTTTGGCCTTAGAGATGAAGCTCCAAAGCTTAGAGGACTTAGCCGCCCCAGCAGCTGACGCGGCTTATCAAAGTGTAGAAGATACACAAGATGAGATCACCATGGAAGAACTTGACCTTGCTCCCATGAAGTTAGATGATCTCAAGGCTGAGGTACAAGATCCTTTACTTGAAGTGAATCTTGGTACTGAGGAAGAGCCTAGGCCGACTTGCATAAGTCACTTGTTGGCCGAAGAAGACAAGCCGCGCTTTGTAGCCTTGTTAAAGGAGTACAAAGATTGTTTCGCATGGGACTATGACGAAATGCCTGGCTTAAATCGTGACTTGGTGGAGCATCGCCTACCAATCATTGAAGGATACTGTCCCTATCAACAACCTCCTAGAAGGATGGCAAATGATGTCATCCTTAAAGTCAAAGAGGAAGTTGAAAGGCTCCTTAAAGCAGGATTCATCCGTACCGCAAGGTATGTAGAGTGGATTTCAACATAATTCCTGTAATAAAAAAGAACGGTAAAATCAGGGTGTGTGTTGACTTTCGTAACTTGAATTCAGCCACCCTTAAAGATGAATATCTTATGCCTGTTGCAGACTTACTAGTAGATGGAGCCGCCCAACATCAAGTGTTGTCCTTCATGGATGGACACAGTGGCTACAACCAGATCTACATAGCAGAGGAGGATGTTCCAAAGACAGCTTTCCGCTGTCCATGTGCAATCAGTACTTTCGAGTGGGTAGTCATGCCCTTTGGACTCAAAAATGTCGGTGCAACCTACCAGAGAGCCATGAACGTCATCTTCCATGACATGATTGGAAAGTTTATGGAGGTATACATAGATGATGTGGTGGTTAAATCACACAATCACCTTGACCACATCGATCATCTAAGGCGCTCATTTGAAAGAATGAGACAACATGGCTTGAAAATGAATCCATTGAAATGTGCTTTTGGTGTTGGTGCAGGTAATTTCCTTGGATTTTTGGTTCATCAACGAGGCATCGAGATAGACCAAAACAAGGCAAGAGCCATCATACAGGCAAAACCGCCCACCTCTAAGAAGGAACTCCAACGCTTCCTAGGACAAGTCAATTTCTTGAGAAGAATCATCTCCAGCACTGCTGGTAAGACCAAGGCGTTTTCACCACTGTTGAGGTTGAAAGATAAGGAAGAATTTCAAGGTAACGGCAAACATCAAGAAGCTTTTGAGGCTATCAAGAAGTACTTAGCTTCGCCTCCTGTATTAGTTCCTCCTAAGAAGAATAAAACCTTATACCTATATGTTGCAGCCACTACATCTTCTATAGGATGTTTGTTGGCTCAGGGGTTAGGAAAAGGGAAGGAACAAGCAGTGTACTACTTAAGTAGGACTCTTACTGATGCAGAAACTCGGTATAGTCCTATTGAGAAGCTATGTTTGTCACTCTACTTTGCAGCAATAAACCTTAGACATTACATGCTCTACTTTGATGTCTGTGTTATTTCAAAAACTAACTTAGTAAAATACATGCTATCTCGGCCTCTCCTTATAGGCCAACTAGGCAAGTGGTGCCTAGCACTCTCTGAGTTCAGTTTCAAGTATATACCTCAGAAGGCAGTGAAAGGGCAAGCTATTGCTGACTTCCTAGCCGACCACCCATGTCTAGACTTGGGAAGGAGTTTGAAGATACAAACTTTGTCATGGAGGTATCCTTAATACCATGGGTACTTGAGTTTGATGGTTCTAGCACTGCTAACTCAGCAGGTGCTGGAATTGTAATCACCTCCCCTAATGATGACTATACCATGATGTCATTCCACTTGGACTTTGATTGTACTAACAATCAAGCTGAGTATGAGGAACTTATCATTGGTTTAGAACTACTCAGGGAGATGCAAGTATCCACAGTACACATCAAAGGTGATTCTCTCTTGGTAATTAACCAGCTTACTAGGAGTTCAATTTCACAAGTCCATCATTGTTATCCTACTATGCAGTGGCAGTGCAATTGTTAGAAAATTTTGATGATGTACGAGTAGAACATGTCCCCAGACATAAAAATGAATCTGCAAATGTTGCTGCACAACTTGCATCTGGCCTTACATTCCAAGATGATATTTGGAAAAAGGTGGTGAATGTTGAAAGGAGGAGCATGCCTTCAACATTTACTAGGGACAATGTGTTTGAAGTGTACAATATGGTACATAGGCTTGATGATTGGCGCCAGCCATTCCTTGACTATCTCCAAAATCCATCAATAAGGGTGAGTAGGAGGATAAGGACTTTGGTTGTGCACTACACTGTCTTAGCTGATGAATTATATCGTAAAGACTTAGATGGATCTTTGATGAGATGTCTAGGCCATGATGAAGCTAAAAAAGTCATCAAAGATGTACATGGAGGTTTATGTGGTGCACATCAAGCTGGTAGAAAGATGAGATGGCTAATACGCCGTCATGGTTTCTATTGGCCAACCATCATGAAAGACTGCATGCATGGAATTTGCCAAAGGATGCCAAGCTTGTCAGAAGTATGGCCCTATATGGAGACTTCCATCAGAAGAGCTACACTCTATAATAAAGCCTTGACCATTCAGAGGATGGGCAATTGATCTCATTGGAAAGATCTACCCACCAGTCAAGGGAGGTGTCTGCTTTATTATAGTTGCCACAGATTATTTCACCAAATGGGTGGAGGCAAAAGCTCTGAATGGCATAGCTCATTGACATCAAGAAATTCATCAAGGAACACATCATCTACCGCTTCGGGATTCCAGAAACTCTCACTACCGATCAGGGTGCTAACTTTGATAGTGAGATCACGAGGAGTCTAGAGGAAAAATTTGGCCTAAAATTCACTAAGTCCACGCCATACTATGCACAGGCTAATGGACAGGCCGAAGGTGATGATAGGCATCATAGAAAAAATGATAAAAGACAAACCTGGTAAATGGGATAGAGTCTTGCCAAAGGCTTTGTGGGCATATCGGATGTCACAACGCTCAAGTATTGGTGTGAGTCCATTTAGCCTCACATATGGTCATGATGCGATGGTTCCTATGGAACTATTGGCTAAGTCAGCCAGAGTTGCATTTCAAAATAACTTGCAGTGGTATGACTACAATGATGCCATAATGATTGAACTTGAAGACCTTGACTCTGAGAGGTTGGATGCTTTAAATCACCTACAAGCACAAAAAAAGAAGGCAGAAAGGAGTTATAACAAGAAAGTTCGTAAACAAAGTTTTATCGAAGGCGAACTAGTATGGAAAGCTTTCTTGCCTCTTGGTTCTAAGAAACGTGGGAAGTGGTCTCCTAAGTGGGAAGGACCATTCCGTATCAAGAAAGTACTTAAGAATGGTGCCTACTGGTTGGAAACCGAAGATGGTGATTCTCATAAGAAGTTCATCAACGGGCACTACTTGAAGAAGTACTATCCAACTGCATGGGAGGCAAAATCTGATCCAAATCCTGAGTTTGACATGGAAGAGGAATTAGATGATGTGGCTATGACTCAACTAACAGCCACATGCTTCACTGAAGTATAAAACCCACACGCTTCGTGGACTTAGCCACCCCAATTGCGTTCTTGTGACTTTAAAATGAAAACAAATATTGCGTTCTTGTGAAGTAATAAAAATTTCAAATTTTTGCCAATAACAATATGTGTGGCGAAAATTGGAAGAAAAATAAGAAGATTCCATCACTAAAATTTTACAAGTGCTGTGGAATTTAATTGTTTCAAAATTTGGCCTTAGTCAAAGAAGGTAGGCCGAATTTCTCAAGTATTTTTGGGTTATTTTGCCGAAAATGCTAAGTATTATTGGCAATTTAACTCCAAAAATAAATTCTAAGTATTTGGTCTTTGTGGTTTTAGTCATAAGACCAAAAGATTAAATCGACAAAGGATTTTGTTTAAGTTAGATGGCTAAAACAAAATGAAGGCCACTAATATTAAAGTTGGCTAAAAATTCATTGCCACCAATTCAAAACAAAAAAGTTAACTTGTTTGAAAATTGAAAATAAAACAAAATTCTAAATCACTCTCCTTCTTTCTCCTCTTCAGCAGTCTCAGGGGGGAAGGTCTCAGGAAGAAGTGATCTCCATACTTCAAACTCTCTATCCATGCTATCCAACAGAGCCCTGAAGAAATCTCTCTCAGCAACAACAGGTAGGTAATCGTCTTTCTCCTTGAGAAGGATGCTAGCCTCGCAATAAATTTCTTCACATTTCTGATTGGAAGGTACCTCACGCTTCTTGGCAAGTTTGGCTTTCTCTAGTTGAAGAGCTTTCACCTTCGCTAAATGATCATTGATTTCATCATCAATAGCCAACTCCCTCTCAGAAGGCGCCACAAAATGATATAAGGCTGTAGCCTTGTCATCCAAAGTCCTCTGACGAGCCTTGTATCTTTTCTGCTTCTCATTGAATTGATCAAAGTAGCTCTGAGTTTAATTGTACCTCGTTAGAAAAGCATCAAACTTTCTTGGAAAATATTTCACAAATTGAGCTTCTTCATCATCAATTTCAAGAGAACGTGACCAGGTCTGAGCATGAGAATAGATGACTTCCTTCTGGGTTGGAAGAATGGCTGCATCCGCTTTCAAAGTAAACTTGCAAAGTTCATCATAAGCTTCTTTCAGCTGTGCATCAGAAGGAACCTCAACAACATCTCCTGAGGAGACTTCATGATCCATTGGCAAAAGTTTGAAAGTATATTCCTTGAGGACCTTGCATCTTTGGAGGAGAGGAGCATCAGCCAGGATAGGAGGAAGTATTAAAGATGGAGTTGTCATCAAAGCAGAAGGTGCGGCAATGGGAAGAGAATTTTCGATCTCTGCAGTCCTATTTGCTGCCTCACTAACCAGAACATGCATAGACATTGGGAGAATGGTTCCAGTGGTATCCTCAGAACGCACTCCATGAGAATTGGAAACTATATTTTCCAAGTCATTCATGAAATCTTTTCCACCTGTCTGCCCTGAAAAATCTATGTCACCCAAAGAGAAATTATCTTTAAGAAGAAAGGATGCGGCCATGTCAAGGGCCGAACCTGTCGACGAAGAAGGGACATCTCCTTGATCCACGTAGGTGACATGATCAAGTGAAACATCTGGCGAACAGGGAGACGACACCCCATCTAATGGTTCACTCGTGGTCTTCTAGGGAGGTGCATTCTGACTACTGGGTTCAGGATGAGACACTTCCATTAAATCAGCAGAAGTAAAACCACCAGATTTCAAAATAGCTTTCTTCGAAGAAGAAGAAGAAGGTTCTGAAGAATCTTTCTCACGAGATGGAGCAGCACGTTTATGTACTATCTGCTTCGCCATTTTATTGGCATCCCTCTTGGGAGGCGCGAAAGCATCACCTGAGAAAGCAAAGTTAGTAAAAGCTTAAACTATAAATTAAAAAGTTTAAGTAACAGGAATTACCAGGTGGAAAATGAAGTCTTGCAGCCATATGAGAAACATCCTCACCACCAATCTTCCTACATATCTCTGACCACCAAGTAGAAAAATTTGGAGTGGCCTCAGATGTGAAAGGAGGAATGATAAATTCAGTTTCTTGCCTTTGTTTCTCAGCATACTCATGACATCTCACAAAGAAAGCTTTCTCAAGAACCCAAGGTCTTATGTGACAACACTTGTTCCTTGAGAAGTGAGGAGGTGAAGGGATTTGCTGTATGAACCCAAGTTGTCTACCTAGTAGAGGGGGACAATATGTTTCAAACCCAGGTTTGACTCTCCCATCTACTTCAACGCCAAAACAAAGGTCAATGGGCAGGCAGAAGTTTCTCCACGCTTGTTTCACAACATCTGCACTCTCGTTGGTAGGCGTTTCTCGGAACCATGAAGGGCCAAAATGCCGCCGAGAGTATAGGAAAAACTCTTGATCTTTCAGATTCCATAAAGAGTGGAAGACATTGTTCGCATTATTGTTGATATGCACAAGCCCACCATATAGATCACCATAACATCGAGTGATGAGGGTAGTTGCATGACGAGTAGGAGACAACTAAGGAAAATACATCCAAGCCCACACTTGAAGAATCCACAAAGGACCATGAGTACCTTTGTCAACACTCTGAGTGATGTTGTATAAGCCACGATAAAGGTTCCCCAACACGAACTGACCAAGGGCTAGTCTCTTCCCTGAGCCATAAGCTTGGCAAGATGAAGGTACTCAGAAAGGCAGGCACGTGAAGGAGGACAAACAACAAACTTACAAGGGAGGCCTGTGATTGCTGCTATGTCCAAAAGAGTTACTGACATTAGCCCACATGGGAGATGGAAGTAATTCCAACACCTATTCCAAAAGGAACTAAGAGCAGCAAGCGAGGCACCATCATAGGAGAATTCTTGCTTTGACAATAAGACAAATGATAATAAGTCTTGTTCACGTAGTTGTTTTTCACGATGCATGACTATTCGGTCCACCCAGGCGCACCACTTCGTTGGACAATAGGCCCATGACTGGATTTTGTAAACCCACTTGCGGAAATCATAGTCATATCCTTGAAGAGGAAGCAAGCCACCTCGATGCAGAGGAAAACAATCATTCATCTCAGCAGAAGGGAAACCAGTGAAGAAGGGACAAGAGCATCTCTAGGGAACTCAATCTCATGGTAAGACTTAGTAACAAGTCTCTTCCCCAGATCAAGAGTTCTCTCCTCTTCAGAAGATACTACAAGTTCTCCTACAAACATTAACAAAGTTGTTAGAACACAAATTTTGTTAATAAGTTGGTGAAAATAAATATTTTTACCACCTTAAATTTATTCTATAATTTTATTTCTTGGCAAAAATATTTATTATGGCTGCCAAAAATAATTATGGTAATATTTTTAAGAAAATAAAAATAATTTTTGGCCTTAAAATTACACAAAGGCCGAAAATACTAATATACATACCATACAAGTTGTAATTTCTCAACTAAGGTCATGGTATGCTAAAATTCAAGGTTTTTGGCAAAATAAGTTCTATACTTATGAAATTCAACATAATTTTGCCTAAACCTAATGTTCAATTTTTGGCTAAGTATACTAAATTGGCCAAAATTAATTAAACTAAAAACCCTAAATCTAAGGCATGCCGCCCAAATTGCAATTTGTGCAATTATGGGCTTGGCATGCTAGGGTTTCCAAATTTCACTAAATTAAGTCCTATATTTGTGAAATTAAGCCTAATTTCATGTACTTAGGGCCTGATTTAATGTAAATTATTGGCTAAAAATATCAATTTGGCCGAAACCCTAAGGGTAGGGTAAAATTGAGTGCCGCCCAAATTGCAATTTGTGCAATTTAGGCCGCGACACTCTAGGGTTGCTAAATTCTTCAAATTAAGGTTGATATCTATGAAATTTAACCTAATTTGATGTAATTTAACTAACTTAACCCCCTGAATTTTTCGCCAATTTAATCAATTTGGCCAAAAATCACAAAATTGCATAAACCCTACCTAATTGCATAGCCGCCCAAAATTTTTGAATTTTTGCAAAGGGTGTCGCGGCATGCTTAAGGGTTTTATCCTTGTCCAATTAAGATTAGGGTTCATCCAATCCTAACCTAATTTCATGAGGAAAACATTCAATCCTAATCCAATTGGGCTAATTTTAAGTCCTAAACCTAATAGGATTTGTAATTCTAGCCAAATAAGGTCGAAAATGTGTGCCTAGGGTTTCAAAATTTCAAGTCGACGAAATCAGCCCCTATGTCGACAAGATTAACATGATTTCATGCCATGTAATTATCAATTTCATGCAGAAACATGTTCATCTAAAGATCTATGGCAAAAACTAAGTCTTAAGTCGAAAACTATGAAGTTTTTACTAAGGATTTTTGCCAATTTCTTTACCTAATTGATTTGATTTCTAAATCAAATTTTTACTCAAAATTCCAGCATCCATATGAAACAAAATTCATAAGCAAAAGTCAACCTAATCATGGCAAAATTGTGCTAGGGTTGGCAACATAAAGGAATTGATGAACTTAAGTGCAAAAATTAAAAAGTTCATGAGCAATTACCTTGATTTTGTGCCGATTTAGGATCAATCACCATGGACTTGAGCTTTGGCCTTGCTTGAGTCAATTGGGAGCTGCCATCATGGGAGTTTGATCCAAATTGCTTGATCCTTGCCAAGGACTCGGAAGCTTCCAAGAACAAAGAGCCACGTCTTGAATTGCTTGGCATAGGAGAAGGTTTTTGTTGATGATTTTTGTTGTTACCTTGATCTTTGGAAGCCATTAAAGCTTGAAAAAGTTGCTGTAAATTTCGGCTAAGTATGGTACCAAAGGGGGGTGTCGGCGTTGGCTAGGAAATAAGAGGAAGAATTTTGGCCCAAGACCAATTTCCTTATATACAAGCTCAAATCCTTTTCAATCAAGGACTTAAGCTTGGGGGGTCATTGTTTATACCTCAATTTACAATTGAGGGTAAATTGGTCTTCACATAAATATAATCAAGATGTGTGGTCAGGATTAGATCAAAATTCCTAAAGAAACTTGGTTTCTGCACCACCCTAGTTCTAATAGAATTAGGAAACTCTTAGAATTAATTACAAGGGCTGAAATTTATTAATTACTAAATAAATAATAATTATTTTTCTGAATAATTATTATTAAAAATATCATCTATGCCGCCCCTACCTAGGAGAGTGGCAAAGAAAATCAAACAGAAGTAGTTTCCTTTAATATTGCTGCCTACTAGGGAGGCAAACAGTAAAAAAGGAAAGTTGCTTATCATCTACTCATGAGATGAAAAATACCTCATGGACTTGATGAGAAGGCCCAAAGTCGTCTCCCATGTAGAGGAGAGGCCGCCCACTTCCCTGAGGAGAGCTATTTTTCTCTTCTTGCAGGAAGGAGGCAGAGAGCTAAAGTTTGTCAGTAAGAGAAACATCTACGTACGTGAGAGAGGCATGAGATTTTCAACCTTACACCTCCTCAATATAGTCGACCTAGTATAGTGGAGAACTCGCCTAGCCCTTTTCCCCTCCCTGGGAGGCGAAACCACAACTTTGCATTTTGTTCAATTAAGGACAAAATAGCAAATTGATCAATTGAGAGGGCTAGAGGCTGCAATTTCTACCAAGGAGCATACCATGATGATCTTTGAGCTATGTATCTTGGTAAAGTTTCACCTAATTCTAACATCGGAATAAAAACTTATGCCCGGTTTTCAGTTAAGGACATTCTGGGGAGTGAAATCAAATTCACCATGATAAAGAGCTCGAAATCACTTGGAATTTTTTCCATAGTCTTATGGAGATAATCTAAGCCTACTAGTGAAATTTTGGTTTATTCTGAGATCGTTTACAACTTTTGCATTCTTTTCAGTTAAGGACATGTGGCTTTCTCACCCCGGTTTAAGCCATTTTCTTAATTGATTGTTATTTTCATGATTTGAAGAGCTAAACATGATTAAGTATGAGTAATTTCGTGGCCTTAGCGTTCAAAGTCCAATTCATGATGTCAATAGGCCACTACTTAGTCAATTTAGATGATTTCAGCACAAAATAAGCAACGAAGGCTTGCTGATGTGTGATAGGAAGAAGGAAGAATTATTCATCAACCACCCAGGAGGAAGATTTCCATCTCCCATCCAAGAGAAGTGGCGCCCTAGCATTTACCTTTCCCTCTCCCTAGTAGTTGGAAGCAATCAGAAGAAAGAAAGAAGCTTCACTGCACCTTCCTGGATTCTGTCATCTACCTATGAGGAGGAATTCACCTTCTTCAGCAAGGCAAGCCCATTAAATGCAAGCCCATGCCGCCCCCTATATAAAGGGAGGCCATTCTCAGATCTCTGAGGATTCCGCATCTCAAACATTTCTCCCGAGAAATCAAAAACCAGCTCATGAAGCTACAAACTTGCTTTGCTCAAAAAACCAAGCCCTGTGCTTATTTTCTCTCTGGCTCTGCGCCACTTTCAGTCTTGTTCATCACGAGTTCTTACTCGTTCATCCAATTTTTCTTGTTTAGATCTTGTCTCAGGACATTCAAACAAACTTTTTGTGTTTCTCTCTTGTTTCAATCTTGTCTCCAGACATAAAAACACTGTACACGTGTTTCTCTCCTATAAATAACAAATCAAATTGTTATTTTCTTTTCAAATTCAATTGCAATCAAAGCAGATCTCCCAGATCTGATCCAGTTAGAGGAAAAACCCATAGATGGAAAGTAGTTTTGAACGGATCCAATGATTTAAATGCTCCGGTGTGACTTTGATCCGGTCCCCACAATCGCTCTGATCTTTTAATCTGCTGCTCCGCGCACCAGATCCAGTTCTTTACAACCTCTTTGTCAATTTCAGCAAATTGACTGGCACGCCCTTATGCTGTCATAAAGGATTCTCCGCGAGAACACTAGCAAGAGATTTTTGGCGCAACAATTTCATCTCCTATTTTGTTTGTACAAAATAATCGTGAAATATGAATTTGGGCTGAAGGGGCAATTTTTTAGCCTTTGCAAATTTGAAAATCCTTTATTCACCAAAAAAAAATTGAAAAACCTTTACGGTCACTCTCAGCACGTCATTTACGGTTGCAGCCAATAGAATTACATGATTTGAGACACGAACTTAGCTCCCGGTCAAGTCATATCTGATTAATTTTTATTAATTGAAACTATGACTAACATGGTGGGATTGGCATTCGAACGAATAAAGAATGAAACTGTTGGAAAGATAAAGTAATTATTTCGTGATTGCGTAAATTTAGCCATAGCTCTAATTGAGACAATAAGTTGTAGGGGTGTATAAATGAATTGAAAAGAAATGAACATTAGCAAGACTTAGGTGTGTCCATTTATATTTTACTTTGTTGTATTTGTTCATGTTACTTAAAATTTTTTGACATGTTCGTCTGTTTTCGTTTGTTATGAAAATAGGATCGTGAGGAAGAAGTTGCTCAACAATATTGAAAGTTTTTCTTTATAAAATTGATGTGTGTGTGTGTGTGTATATATATATATATATGCATTAATAAATTTCATTGAAAAATTCCTTTAATTTAAACTTATCGATATTAAAGCATATGATGAATAGTATACACAAGAATATGAAAAGTGGCTGACATAAATAGTGTCTATAAACAGTGCCGCTTGAGAATTTAGTCTTTACATGCAATCTTTACATCCAGTTTCCAAGTTGTAAATTTGTCTCCAATCAAACGGTCCACAATTAAAAACATAAAATCTAACGGTCACAAATTTGCAAAGATTTTGCAAAGGTTTTTAGTTGTAAAGTTTGTAGAAGCCACATATGGATTAGTTCCAACAAATCAATGAAGTTCCAAATTTAACACCGAACTAAATCATAATTAAAAATATTTTGTTGTTTCAACCATTACGGTCTGGGTGGGAATGGTCGGTGTAAAAATTTTGAGGAAAAAATTATTATTAGATACACCACTCTTAGCACGTCATTTACGGTTGCAATCAATAAAACTACATCATTTAAACACACCCCATAGTTGGAGGAGAGGAGTTATCATCCTCAAACCATGCCATCTCATTCTATCACCGGGGATAATATCGAGATAAATTACCTGCAAAAGAAAATAAACCATAACAAAAGGATGTGTCCTTACATGCTAAACGAAATTCCCAATTCTAAACAATGTAATTGAATGAACTAACTTGCAAAATCAATATGCAGCCAGACACATTTTGTCGACCATTTGATTGTTGAAAATTGGCTATCCCACTATTCAACGTATTGTACACATGTGAAGCCCAATCAACACGCCCGTAGATATATCCACATCCTTTAAACAACACAAATAAGACTTATCAACGCAATTCTCACTCCTTATACAAAAAAGACCCCGATTACATACAATACGAATTTCACTTTGAATTCATCCAACTTTAAATTAATATTCTTTAAGTCTTCCTCTAACTTGTTCAATTCCATACCCTCCTCATCTGAAATGTTGTATAATTCACAAACTCTTTCTATCCCGGGGTTTTACATGGAAGTAATAATGTTTGCCCCTTGCAAGGCAAACCCAAAACATCAACAAAGTCTTCCTTGATGACCTTAAAAACTTCATTGGCAATGATTAAACAACTATTTTTGACATCAAAATTTTGCAATAACCATAAGCACAGATCTTTGCAAACTTTAACTTGTTTCATATCAATCAAATTACCAAAACCTAACTCAGTCTTCGCCCTATGATGGTCCGCAGACTTCAGATTTGAAACCAATAACACGAACCTACTCGGACTGCATCGTGTTGTCAAACTCCTCTGCACATTAACGGGATCTCATAAATTTATGTAAATTACATCTAACTACAAATTGAAACTAAAGGCGTTTTCAATGTCTAAAATTGAAGATAATAATTATGAAACAATGAAGGATAATTCGCGAATGTCATTGACTATTTACACAACTTATCAATACTTACTACCTTCAACCAATTAGGAACAAACTAAACCAGATAAACATTGTACAACATTAAAACTTGCATACCTAACAGATTTACCCCCTTCCCATAACCAACAGTTTTGTCTTTCCTTTACCAAAAGAAAAAACACTGAAATCATAAATGAGCTTTTGTCCCCCATTTAGTTCCTCATTTATGTCATTGGTCATACCTCATTTATTTTCACACTATTTCACCTACTTACTTGCTCAAACACATTTATGATTTTGGGAGAATTCCACTTAGGTGTATTGAAAACCAAAATTATCCATGAATGGTGGTATGGTAAAAAGAGATCAATATTTGATGTAATAATCATTATTTGGTGCAATGGAATAACTTGTAGGTGTAATGAAAATACTTTTAAATGGTCAAGAACACCCTCACTCCGTCACTCCCTCTTTCATTTATGCCGTATAATTCCTTTCAATTTTTCTTTTTTTTCCTTACATATTCACTTAAAAAAAATGAAGTAAAATTAGAAGTCTGGTATACAACCCCAACATTATTCAACAAGTTAATCATTTTTTTAGTTACTTTTTTACCACAATTACTTTTTTAGTTTATGAATTACTATTTAAGAAAAAAAATTATAATTTGTGGAAAATATAAGTTTTTTCTTACTTTCTCCATTAATATGAGAAAAAGTCAAGATAAAAAATTAAAAAAACTTAAACTAAAAACACACACAAAGAACAGAGCAAGATTAACAAGCAACAACAAGTTAATGAATAAATCGAGAAACAAAAACAAACTCGTCATGAACCCATCATCATCAATAAAACCCACTTCATAACATGGACAAGAACACAATGATAGCCCCATTAAGTGAGCATCAACAACAAATCCACAATGAAGAAACAATTTTAAAAAGACAAACTGCATCATATATAAAGTTTACTTTTAAATTTAGAATTTCGTGTGGGTTTTAGAGGTGGGATAACATAGTTGAATTTCAAAAGGCCATCAAATGGTGAATGGTAGATCAAGATTTTGCAAACTTTGGGGATTTTTCTTTTAAAGGAATAACTAGGAATATAAAAACATGGTGAGAAGATGGATTTTTGGTGATCTTTGTTAAGATCTTTTGGATTGAATCAGTGGCAAATCTGATTAGGTAAAGTTGTTGTCAATGGAAGAGGGGAGAAGAAAGAAAAATAAGAACGAGGAAGAACAAGGAAGGAGGTGGATATTATTGTCTTTACACCAAATTTACCCATTACACTAAAAAGGGATAAGTATAACCAATACACCAAATAATGACCCTATTTTAATATACCACCAGTAATTGATCATTTTGTTTTCCAATACATTTAACTGGAATTTTCCCTTGTTTCAATTCATATGGAAATATAAATACCCAATACCCAAATGAAGTTACCCATATTATCCAAACCAAGTTAGAGTAAACCCAAACAAGAACAAACAACTATACATTAAAGGGGAAACATTAACGTGCTTACCTTCATATTTACTCCTCCAATGCTCATCAATTTATCATCAAGGAAATGACGAACTAAGGGTGAAAAACTAGTGTTGAGATACCCATTAACAAAGCCTTTAAAATCAAAGGATCCCTACTAATTGAATTTTACACACCAACCGAATGTTCAATAAAGCAAATTTTGTTAGTTTAAAAATTTCACTAGTTTCCTTTAAAATTGCTAAATACATATTCTGATTCAACCAATTTTCTCCAATTACAATTTACACACCCTATTACTCATTGGTTAAAAGGGTGAAAGGGAATTTTAGAGATATTTAACAGCCAAGGCACTCCAAAAAAGGCATACTATTCCTAATATTTGACTTTAACAATTTTAATTCAGAATTTATATTAAAATTTTTTCAGATTACCCGCCAATTTCTCCCGAGCTGTTACATCTCTCTCTTTTTTTTTTTCTTCATTTCATTCTCCTTATTCTTTTTTCATTCCTTTCACTTTGTTTCATTTAATTCCTGCTTCGGCCTGCTTAGCTTAGGCCCAAACCAGCCTCACTAGTTGGGCAACGCTCTCGCCTACTGCATTCGATGGCCCATGCAACCCAAGCAACCACATCCGTTCCAGATGCGCCTGAGGCAGCACCGATCAGTTGCCAATTTTTCTCACCGCTGAACATGGCATCCTTCGATTCAGCAGATACGAAACCATATTTTACAAAAAAATCGAATCACTTTCCAAAAGAAAAAACGGGCTCTTCAAACTAAACCAATTTCAACAAAACATAAGATCCAAAATTTCCGCAAATTTCAATAACAAAATTAAATGTCATACCAAATAAACCCAAGATTAGGATGAAGCCCCAAACATCGATGCTCTGTTTTCTTCTTTCGCTCAATTCTGTCATCTTTGTCTTCAATTTCATCAAACATTGATGCTCCTATGAGTTTGCATTGTTGATTTCATTGGGGTCGTTATAAGGAAAACTCAAGTTCAAATAGGGCTTTTGTATTGTAACAAGAAAACGAGACAAGATGGTCAACAGTTACAATCCACCTAAAGAAAACAATCTAGAGAAAAAGAAAAAAAAAGATAATTTCGAGTTGGGAAGATTGTGAACGGTAGCAATGAATAGTGATGCAGGTCCCTAACATGAATAGTGTACTTTGTCTCCTATGAACAATGCCAGTTTGGAAATTTTGTCTCGACATGCAACATTTACAACTGGTTTCCCGGCTAAGGGTTAATTTTTCCACCATCTAACGGTCCACAATATTTGATGCCATATCTAACGGTTTGAATTTTGCAAAGGTTTTGTGACACTATGAGTAAACTAGCGGAATTTGGTCTTTTGGTGGCCTATGGCAAGAGGACTCTAATATATGGATTAGAAATATTTTTTAAAATAAGCGAGTTCTTATATTTGAAGTAAGTTTGATTAAGAGTGGACAATGGTGACCAAGAGAAATTAAATCGAATGTTACATTTATGAATTTTGTTTACTTGACTATATTTTATATTAAGTTGAGAAATTACAAATGGATTAATTCTTATATTGGGAACCTAATTGAAAAGATATGAGAAGTTAAAAGGGGGTTGAATTGAAAGGGATGCAATTTAGAGGACCTTCAAAAAATATATATACATATAATAATAAAGGAATTTTGGGGGATTCAATGGAGGAATCCAATTAATTATGGATAGTAGATTATGAGGATATTATGTAGAAGATAAGAAGTTGAGGAATGAAGTTGATTAGTTAAAGAAACAATTGGCATTATAATTATTGATGGATCTTATTTGGAGTTAACTGAAATTGAAAGGATAAAATTGAATAAGAAAGTAACGATGAGGGGTATATTAGCAATATTACCTAACCTTACAAAATTTTTAAAAAAAAAAAATTAAAAGAGGAAGGGTGATGTACGGCATCCACAAGTGCCGCACCCCACCCTAAACTCTTCCACCTTCATCCTTTCACTTCTTTTCCTCTCTATCACTTAAACTCCATTAAAGCTCTCAACCAAGCTTTCTCTCTCTAGCCTTTCTCCGCCCATATGAAGCTAAACTTTGCATGCAAATACACTTTATTTATCCTTGCCATCTAGGTTTTCATACCCCCATGCCAATTTAAGATGATGGTGAAGGAATTGGAGGATCTTACATGTTAAAGTTTTAAGAGATTGATGGGTTTTGGAGATTGAAAGGGTGTAAGTAAAATCTTTTGCAAAGTGTTAATAAATTCATGTTTTTATGACATTACTTAACTAAATCTTTGGTTTATTTCAAGGATGAATGGAAGGGAATATTTTGATGTCTTGGATTTAAGAGTTTCATAAGACTCCCGTAGGAATTGGAGACCTTGGTAAGTTACTTGGAATATCATTCAATACTATATATATGTGCATTTATATGAAATATTTGTGGTTAGAAGAGACAAGACTTATGATTTAGTATACATTTGATTGAGATGTTCTATTTGGTTTTGTTTAGAGGAAGCCCAATTTAATTTAATTAGAATGGCAAGAGGTCTTCATGATTAGATATAATAATGATGTTATATTGGTATGAGATTTGAATTGAATTTTAACTTATGTGGTTTTATGACTTATGTTGATGTTGCATTTAAATATGTAATGGTTATGATGTTTATATTAAGGCATTGGATCAAAGTTATATTAAGGTTTTAAAGGCATGGGAATATTTTCTCTATGGATGGAATATAATTGGAAGATGAAAATAAGTTACAAAGCTTAGTGGTTTGATATAGAAATGCTTGAGACTATGGAAAACTATTACTATAGGATTAAATCATTTGGTTGTTGGACCATTGAATTGGTAATTGATATTGAGATAGACATTGGTAAACTAAGTATTGTTAATTGGACATGAACTTGGCAAAGTTGAACAATATGGTTGAATCAAAGGAACTTCGGTAAGAATATTTATTAAGTGTATTGGTAAACTAAAATGAGGAAAGATTGATATTTATGTATGGTGATTTACAATATTGAATTTAATTTTAGAAAATGTTGAACGGAGAGATGAAGTTGTATCAAGTGTGGGATTAAGATGACATTGCAATATTTAGTCGAGCAATTAATTATTATTTAATTATAATTATGAAAGATGTGGTTTAGAACTTAAATTTAGAATAAATTTCCTAATTATTTAGTTTTGGAATTTGACAAATTTGACCACACTGGTCGCTTTGCTATTTGCGAACAAATATCGGATTAATTGGACTCATTTGGCGGACCATGGTTTGATTTGGATCCACATGGTTCGTCGCTCCAGGCCCGACACGCCATATATATGTACCTTTCGGCATGTGCATGGGGGAGTTAAACTAGGTGTGCTGCGGCCACCACGCAGTACCGGACCCAGGCCAACGTCAGGGGGACGGGCTTGTTTGGGAAAAATAAGAAAATCGTATTTTTACTGGTGTTAGTTGATGATGACAAAAATGCCCCTAATGGTTCCGGAGGATGACTCGGGCCAATGTCACTCTGGATAGGTTTTATTGGCAGCCCAGGTTTTATGAAATGATTAATGATTTTATATACTCGTTTTAATTGATGATCTCGTTTTTATAATTGATAGTTTTCCTATTTGTTTTGGTTGTGAGTGCACCCCACCCTCTTCTGATCCTCTTTTGAGGGTGGCTCACTCATAGTGTACATTCGTGTACTCACCCCTCAATTTCTTGTTGTGTTTTCAGGGTAGTTAGGGCCCAACGTTTCCTTTGACAGTCGAGTCGGTGGCGTAGGTTGTGATCCCTGCAGATAGAGGTACTTCTCACTACGATACAGGTCCCACTGGCAGATATTTTTGTTTCTGTTATCTTTCACTCCTTGTTTTCGTTTTATATTGAGATTGTTGTACCTCAATTGTGATATTTGATTTTGATTTTGATCATAAATGCTGGAGCATCTTACTACTATTCTCGGTTTTGACGATTCCGCTTTTACTCTGATTTGAAAACTTCAGTATTTTAGTTTTATACTCAATACATGTTTCCTTGTTTTTGATCTGGTATTGATGCTTCGTGGAGCCTTGGAGCGCGTGACCGGTCGGCACGTGTTTCGAGGTAACACGGTGATTGTCCGTGCTCGACTTCCGGGTCGGGGCATGTCCACTTTATTGGTATCAGAGCATCTGGTTGTTATCGTTGTTTCTAAGTCCAGTGGGTTTGTAGTGAGTTTAGGATAAGTTCCGGACACTTAAGTGTCCATCAGCCTTTTTAGTCTACTTTTTGTTTTAAAAACTAAAATTTTTTGTTTACCTTGTTTTTAATACTAACATCGTGTCTCTTGAAATGATTCTGCTTTTAATCTTAAATTTTGTGTCTCCTCCGTTTATTTATGTCTAAAATTCTAGACTAGTTGCTCTTTTTAGATATTCATGCCACCAGAATGTGATCATAGTCGACAAGGACGTCCTCATTACGATTTGACCTCGTTAAGAGAAGAAATTGAGGAATCTGAATTCTCGGACCATTTGTGTTCTACGCAATTGCTTATAGGAATATACTCGAAACTTGTCATTCCCACCTATGTCATTTCCACTTATGCCATATCCTAATTTGTAAGTAGGGGTGAGCATTAGGCAGTTCGAACCGCCCGAAACCGTCAGCAATTTTGTACAGTTTGGCCAAACCGCGGTTTAGGTGGTTCGGCGGTTTGGACCGCCAAAGAAAGAAGAGTAAAACAGTCGGGGGTCGGTTTTGGGATTTTCAAAACCGTAACCGACCTGAACCGACCGTTTATTTATATATGTAATTAAATCTATATTATATATATATATATCAGATATTTTATTTAATATATATCTTTAATCTTTTATAAATTATTTATGATATTAAAATCTGAAAATATATATAGTCCAATTTTTTTCTTTTTCAATTTCAAACCCTATTCTCTCTCTTCTTTCTCGATGGTCTCTCTCTCTTCTTCTTTTTTCAACCTTTTTTCTTCCATTTTCAATCTTTCCTACTATTTTCAACCGTAGAGATTGATGCAAAATGTTTCGTTCCTATGTTAAATCTATCCCTTCCTCCGAATCTCAAACTTTTATACCCTAAAAATCATTATCCATCTTGAAATTTAGTTTTCCCTAATTGAAACCATAAATCCCATAATTCTGAAATTTCCCCAAAATTAAACTAAGTGTTTGGATATCATAGTTGATGGGCTCATAACTTCTTCTGCTATTGATGCTGGAGAGGAATTTGGGATACCTGTTTTCGGTTTTCGCACGTTTAGTACTTGCTGCACCTGGGTTTACTTCCATTTGTTGAACCTCGTTGAAGCAGGGGAAGTCCCTTTTCAAGGTTAGTTGATGCCATTAAATAATTTACCTAGTTTTGTCTTATGCTAATATTCCTTCTAATTTATCGAAAGTGATTAAGTGAATATAGAATATGAAAAAGAACCTTATTTCTAGCTTATTTTCTTCTTGATTAATTTGATGATTTCTTATTTGTTTCTGGTATGGGAATTCTTTAGTTTTTTTTTATTTTCAGTAGTTATCAACTCCTATAACATGATAGCTAGTAGCTACATTAATTTTGTTATTGTCATTTTCAGAAGTAATAATAATCTATAATCTCTTTAGGTTTTGTTATGTGACCCCATGAATCTGGTTTGCCGTTTGCCATGGTGCTTTATCTTCTTTAATTATCTAATTTCTCTTAATTCTTGAGGCAAAAGTGTAGTTTGATTTTATGCATTTTATATTCCTCTTAACTATTAATTCTTTATCAATTAATTGTAGTATATAGCAAGTCAGTGTTACTAGCTAGAGTTTGGCCACTTGTGATATATATATATATATATTTGGATTGTTATATTAATTAGATCAGATATATGTCAATGTCATGATACAACAATAAAAATGTATACTCCATATTTACTTCTTTTAATTATATGTGTCTGATTAATGATGCTATTGAAAGTAGGTAGCTCCTCACCACAAAAAATTAGTAATATAAATTTGCATAAATAATGGATGGTTCATTCTTTGAAACTTGAGATTCAGGGGCATAATTTAGGCAATTGATCCTTGATAATGTTGTAGCCATCCATTCGTGTGGACATTACTGATCTAAGTCTTCAATATCTGGCTGTTCGAGAGATGAGATTAATGCATTGTCAAATTCTTGGATCAGTATTTATATTGGTTTTCATAATGTTTTCAATGAGTTTTCTGGATTTTTTGAACAAAACGAATGCTTATTGTATTCTGCCACTGCTTATTTAGACTTTTGAAAAATTCAGAATCAGAATTGGGGAATAACATAGACATCAATATTATGTTTGCTAAAAATTATGATTTTTACACTTTCTGAAATTGATGTTTGCTTGAATATATGTTCTAATAAGCTTGTGTGACTGTCCTGATTGTAAATGTCATCGAGGGATCCTATTGGCAGTCCAGTAGACATCCAAGTGGATGTAGAAAGTGAGTCAAGTGAAGAACATGCTGTTTTGACTCAACTGGATGCTTCCACTCAACAACAATAATCCATTGCGCCTACTACTGGACAAGGTACATCAAACCCCTTGCAATTAGTAGTTAGTAATGAAAATCCATCTAAGAAAAGGGCATTAACTTCAAATGTTTGGGACCATGCGTCCAAGTATGATGATGACACTGGTTATCCTATGGCTAGATGTAACTACTGCCCTAAGGTTTTTAAGGTCCACTCTAAGAGAAATGGAATTAGTTCACTAAGGAATCATGTAAGGTCATGTCCCAAAAACCCTTTGGTTATAGCTGCAAAAGAAAGGGATGCCAAACAAACTAAAATTTTGCTAAAAAATCAAGAAGGACAAGTAGTGGTAGGTTTGTTGATGGGAAGACTTTTAGGGAATTAATGGCAACAATTTGTCCTAGGTTCACTGTTCCATCTAGATGGATAGTGGCTAGAGATTGTTATAACCTTTATAACAATGCTAAGAAGGATTTGAAGCTTAAGATTAAGGCAACAAAGTGTAGGATCTCATTGACTACTGATACTTGGACTTTTGTCCAAAAATATAGTTATATGTCTGTCACTGCACACTTTATTGATGAAGAATGGAGGCTGCATAAAAGGATAATTAGTTTTTTCCTATAACTAGTCATACTGGTGAGGGCTTAGGGAAGACAATGGAGAAAGTGTTGAAAGATTAGGGAATTGATAAAGTCATGGATATAACTGTTGATAATGCACTTTCAAATGATGGCTTGGTTAAACATTTGAAGAATTTGTTTGTTAGTAAAAGAACTGCTTTATGTGCTGGTAAATTTATGCATATGAGATGTGTGGCACATATATTGAATTTGATTGTTGGTGATGGCTTGAAAGAGTGAAACTCTTCTGTGGTCAAAATTAGGGAATCTGTTAAGTATGTTAGAGCTTCAAACGCTAGATTAGCAAAATTCTATGAATGTGCTAAGGCGGAAGGAATAGAAACTACTGCTGGTCTATGCTTAGATGTTTGTACTAGGTGGAATTCCACTTATTCTATGCTTGAGAATGCTGCTAAGTTTGACAAAGCTTTTGAGAACTTTCCTGATGTTGATGCACACTTTAGAAGTGAGCTTAGGGCTGTTGGTGGGGTGCCAGACAAATCTGATTGGGATAATGACAAGGCATTGGGTGTTTTCTTGAAGGTTTTCTACCAGCTTACCGTGAAGGTTTCTTCAAGTAAGAATGTGACTGCTACCAATCTGCTATATGAGATTTTTGTAGTTTGTAGGGCCTTGAATCAACTCCAAAACAGCACCACCCCAGAGTTGAGCTCAATGGCTGTGAAGATGAAGGCCAAGTATGAGAAGTATTGGGGTCAAGTTGACAAGGTCAACTTGCTATGCTATGTTGCTGCAGTGCTAGATCCAAGGAAGAAGCTTACCTTTGTAAGCTTTTGCATTAAGAATATATATGATAATGAGAAGAAAACAACCCTGTTGGAATTGGTCAATGAAGCTATGAGGGAGGTGTTTGAAGAATATTCCAAAGCTGTGACCCCAAGGACAGTGGCTGAAGCCTCCGGCAGTGGTCAAAGGAATGACATAAGTGGCTGTGATGAATTGATGATTGAAGGTGCTGACATTGGATTTAATACCATGGACTTCTTTCTGCAGCATCAAAAGGAATCAGGGCTAGTCTCAAAGAAATCAGAATTGGACATATATCTGCAAGAGGAGCCTGATAAAGTTTCTGAGGCTGAGTTTGATTTGCTTATGTGGTGAAAACTTAATTCACCAAGGTTCTTCATTCTTTCTTCTCTTGCCAAAGATGTCTTGGCTGTCCCTGTGTCAACAGTGGCCTCGGAGTCTGCTTTTAGCACTGGTGGTAGAGTGCTTGACCCCTTTAGAAGCACTTTGAGTCCTAAGCATGTTCAAGCACTGGTTTGTGGTCAAGATTGGCTAAAACAAGCCTCAGAGTTTGACCTAACAGAACTGAGTAATGAGCAATCAGAATTGGACAGATTGGCTCTAGGTAATGTCTTTTGATATTGACATATTGTTGTTTAAATCTGATTTCAATAGTTAATGTATTCCTAACTTCATTCCCTTTTTGTTTTTGCTTAGATTTGAAAGATGTTGCTTTGGATACAAATATAGACAACTGAGGTGGGGGTGGCCAATACGAACAACTTGATAGTTGAGTGTAAGCCTCTCTTCCCTTTGCTTTTATTAAGTATATATGCTGAAAATCCTGGTTAAAGAGTCTCTAGAAACATTGGTTGTTATGTTCTCTTGTATTCAAGCAATGATTATGGAATACTCATTTTAGGCAAACAATTGGAGACATGAAGTATTATTGCATTTATTAATTATGTTTTCTGATATACAACATACATTCCCATTCAATCATAATTAATTCACATATAGTATATGGTTGGTTAGGATCATCAAAATCTTTAAATTTTCATCCCTATAAAAGCTCAGACCGCATTAAATAATAATTATTGCTTCTAACAGGCCAAATATTGCATTATTGAGATGTATTTGTGTAGACACCCATTTTTGTCTTGTATCCTTTACTTCAAATCAATTTACTTCCCATATTGGTCATTTACATGTCCAGGGGCATTTTAGTCATTTGCATGTTCAGGGGTATTTTGGTCATTTTGCATGTCTAGGGGGCATTTTAGTCATTTGCGCATCCAGGGGGCATTTTGATCATTTCAAGTGCATTCTTAATTTAGAATAACTAATTCATTCTTAGTCATCTAAAACTTTTGGCATTTTTTTTTACATACTCCATGGCTTAGCACCATTCAGTAATTTAGTTGCACTTTAGTCATATAGCTTAAGCACTTTTAGTAATATGTTTAGTTTGCAATCTTCATGTTCTTTTTAGTATGTCTCATCTATTCTTATTTTCCCATTGATCATATCAATTGTATTCCTGGTCCTTTTTTTATCCTTGTTAAATATAATCTTTCTTTTTCTTTTTCGTCATATTCATCTCTATTGGCCTATTTCACATAATATGGCATAGGGAGAATTTGCATTTTCTGGATACCAAATAGTTGCATTATAACCTTGTCATCATGAAACACAAAAAAAGAGAGATAATGAAAGAGTTCAAAAAGTTCCATTTTTTATACTGCATTCTTCATGTTTTTGTTTACATCTCATTTAACAAAACTACAACAAAAGAAGAATAGCTCGAGTCTAGCTCGCATGATCCCACTCCTTTGCTTTTCCTTGAACCTTAAACTCGAGTTGTCTTTTTGCTTTTCCCTATTGGATGCAGACCTGCAAGAAAGAAAAGAAGCACAAAAATGTTCCCCAAGACACCAAGGAACATGTACACCATTAACTGGTATACACGTGAGGGCGCAAGCGGAGCGCTGTGCTTGGGAAAAAAAGGTTGTTGTTGGCTACAATGAGAACAAGGGTTGAGATTTATGCTCACCCTTGGAAATGTCAATGAAGCATCGAAAAAAAAACAGGAAAATAGGTCAGTATATAGAATCATAAAGAGGAAACCTGAAAAAGAGCAGCAACAGGTACAAGATACTGATCAATTAACTAAAACTTAAGACAGCAATAAAAAGAAAAAGCTTGTCATAGACATTTAAGGGAGAGTCACTGATGGCACCAAAGCAACAGCAGGAGGATTGAAAAGGCACCACATTAAGCGCATGACAGGACAGTATGCTCAATATGCGAAGCAAGGAACCAAACAGAACTTGGCGTCCCAAAAAGATCAAAAATGAAGCACTTGCCTTGGTATTTCTAGCATCATTCACTTGTTTGCACTTAAAAAAAACAGTTCACTGCATCTCAAAACTTAGCCATATACATTTTTCAGTTCACTACCTTTTAACATACATATGAAAGCCTTTCCTACTCAGATTAGCATTCCAGCATTTAGTTAATCACCTCGTTCTCATCCATTTTGGTTATATGCCATTGCATTTTAACTAGTATGATAGAGAATAAAGAGCAGATTCAATTCACCATATAGTCAAAACTAAATTTCAGAGGGCACCAAAATAGGACTATTTCATCAAAAGGTTCACATATCATCAAATTCAAAAATAACAATGAGGCAGAGCATACAGGTGCACACTCTCATGCCAATTCAGCAGGATCATACAAGTTCAGCAATCAAAGAGGCAAATCTAGCAAAACAGAGTGCAAAGACAAAGCCCAAATGGATGCAATGTAAAAGTTAAAAGTCTCACCTGATGGCTACTTGTTGACTCAGCCCATTCGATCTTTTCTTTGTCTCAATCTCTCAAAAAAAAAACATGTGCTGAAAATCAAAAATTGGAGGAAAATTGTCACTTAACAGCAAAGTTGCCAGTTCACCATCTCCTGCAAGAAGACAAATTAGCAAAACATAATCGGTTTGGAAAAAAAACAAATGAAAATTCAGTGGTTTGAGAGGTCTCACCTGACAACTCATCAAAAAGCTTGGCTCTTATCTTCAAGGCTAGGGTATTGAAATACCCTATATATTCTTCACTTTCAGAGGAGGCAGGGGATGTTTTTTGGAAGAAAAATTGGGGGAAAAATTTAGGGTTCTTGGGAAACCTCTGAGTAATCGAAAGAAAAAAAAAAAACAAGAGATCGAAAGGGGACTGGTAGTGAAAATCGGGACCAATCATCAAAGGATTGGCTTAAAGAATCACTTTGCCTCTTTGTATCTCGGTTCCTTCAAGTTTTTTTCTCGAAAAATTCATTTTTTTACGGGGCTTTAAGAATCGGGCTTGTGCACCTTAGATCTAAGCTTTGTTTATGGTGAAAATGATGATTGAAGGCGTGGTTGAGTGAGTTGCAGGAAAGTGAAAATCAAAATTACGGTTGAGAAGAGGGGAGGCGCTGAAGAAGAAGACGAGTTGGGTTATAAAGCCACCAGCTTTATTCAAAAGGGTGTCATTTTGGTAAGCCCTTTTCAATTTACTTCAATTTTCTCCTTTTATCTTTTAATTGATGTTATTTGGAGCCTGAAATACTTGCTTGCTGCGATTCAGGACACATTATGTTTGATTAGTGCGGATTAGGACTTAATCTTGTGTGTTTACTTAAATTGAGGACCTGCTTAATTTGCTTTTCATATTAGGATGCTAAATTTGAGCCATTTTAGTTAATTTTCATGTGTCATGGTGATGTTCAATGATTAAATTTACAATCTTGTTTAAAGTTTGGATTTTTGATGAAAAGTTTTGGTTCTTTAAGAGGATGGAATGAACTTATGCTTAGCATATGTGTCTTAATGGATTATCTTCATAAAAATTTTATGCTTGAGTGATTTGAGTTACCAATTTCATGATAAAGTTGAGATTTTTGGTTGTTATAGCTTGATAAAATGAATAAATGATGATTAAAAGGTAGCTTTGAATTTTGTTCTTTACTTGATTATGTTAATTTGGCTTTGTTTCTTTGTGATTCATGTTTTAAATGAATGCGTTTGTGGATTGCTCAAATATTCGAGTTGTTGTGTGATTAATTTAGCCTTAAATATGTTAGCTTGATGATTAATGTGTTAATGATGGTTTCCTTTGTTAATTAAGTATGGAAATTGGAGTTTAGTCAAAAAATTAATTTTTTAATGGAGATGGTGTTTGTTCATGGCATTTTGACATTGAGATCATGATGTTCGAATTGAGGGTCACTCAAATGGGTTTATAGTTTCGACTTAAGTTGATTTGGATTTGAAAAATGGGGCGTTGATTTAAAGCTATAGTTTTTTTCCTTAAATCGAAGATGACCTAGGGATGACATGCTAGACACTTTGGGTCATTTTTTATTTTTAGGAGAAAATAAAGCTTGGAATCAAAAGCCCAATTTTCCAAATCCGAAAATAACTTGAGAGAAATGGGTGAACCCTTTTGAATGCCTTTTAATTTGGCAATTAAGGTCTCAAGTCCGAATAATTGATTTCTTAAGCTGGACTCAATTGTAGTGTAAGCTCATCCTATGATCCATACTTCTTTAGTTAGGATTCCATCTGTTCCTGCTTTGGTTTTTGCCTTTGAGTTTGCACCTTGATCTGTTTTGAGCCCTTGTGGCACCTTTGGGTGATAATTTGTATGCTTCCTGAATATTACTGATCGTTTTCTTTAGTGTGCAGAAAGGTCCCCAGTAAGCCCAATCCTGCCCATAAGTCTTATTTTCTCTTTAGTCATTGTTAATTCATTAATTGGCCCTGGTTTGTGCCTTGGTTTGTAATAACTAGTAACTAGTATAAGTAGAATTTTACCATATACATGCATCATACATTACCTTGTTATTGAGATGTATTAATACTCGTCTTTTGCTAAGATAAAGGGTCTTCCAGATAAATGTACTCGGGTACGAACTTCTGGGAGCCTCTTTTAGACCAATCTCTTCCATAAATACCCCCATAATGGTGGGAAGGGTTTATGGAATTGATTTCGGGTAGACCTATATTAATGCTTATAATTAAAAGCGATCTTTCATGCATTTTACTTGACATTCATGCGAGTTAGTTAAATAAGAATTGGTAAACAACGATCTTTTACGATGACGGGTGGGTCCCAGGTAAATGTACTCGGGTACGAATTCTTGGTTCCCACTCCGAGATTGGATTACCCTCGAGATACCCCCATAATGCGTGGGAAGGGTCTCGGGTTAATTTCAAGTATATCGTTGTTTACTAATCAAAAGACTAAAATATACCAGTTCATGCATCACCTGCATTCATTTTTCTTACCTTTAGGAATCAAGTACTACTTAGAAAATACAAAAAAGAAGATAATTTCTTTTTAAAGCATTTTCAAAGTTAATGTTCTCTTACTCAGTTTTCAAAATGAATTAAAATTGGTAATCAAGAGCTTTTAAGACTTAAACAGATGTTTTCAAATTCAAATCAAGACTTAGTTTATCAACAAAAGATTGGAAAAAGATTTCCAAAACAATAAGAGAAGAAGGTGTTCACACCATTTTTTAGGAAGACTAAAATGGGAATTTTCAAAAAAAACAAAGTAAAAGATTTTAACAACAGACTTAAAAGGTTTTGACACAGCATTTTCAAAATCTCTTCCTGGTACGGGAGATTCAACAAGAGAACAAATAGTGAAAGAGAAACGGGACAGAATTGATCAACGATGTTCAATCATATTCTTCGAAATTCTCGACATTGATTTTAAAGAGGTTTCTTTTTTCCTTCACAACCCTTCCTAATAATAATCAAGATCAAGCATTAAAAGCAACCAATTTTCTTTTCGACCCAGTAGATCTAGATAGACTAGAGGTATCGTCACTTGACGGGCAACTCGGGGGTGCTAATCCTTCCCCGAGCGTAATCGACTCCCGAACCTAGATTTAGGTTGCAAGACCGGACCTTAGGTTTAGTGGGTCCCATGCCAAGCACAGGACCTCATTAGACTGGCTAGGTTAATTAGGTGACTAATCACACCTTAGAAAAAAGATTAGTGGCGACTCCTTCATACCAATGTCGTCTCGGCAGGGTTCCCCAGACTCGAATGTTTCGACAATTTGTTGCCTTGTTGGTGTTAGTAACTTATTAGTAGTGAAAACTAAAAGTTATGAAAATAATATTTGCAGACCATGTATATACTAATTTTGCTATTTGCTGATATTTTTAATGGGAAAGGCTGCTGCATATATATAATCTTTCTTTCTTTGGCTCAATTTCAATGGATCATTGAGTTAGTTGCATATGGAGCCATTATGTAACAATGTTGATTGGCCGATGTTGTTAGTTTGACCTATGTAAATGGTGCTCAATATCAAATTAGTTACTTAGCAAATGCCATTTGATTTAGTTGCACAAATTCTTAATGCTAAGTCTTGTTATTTTTCCTTTGCAGGTGCCACTCTCAAGGATGCAATGCTTATTGTTGATATCAGCTAGTATATATATATAGTACTTATTTTTGTTCATAGAGGCAGCTAAAAACTGTAAATGGTAGTTTAGCCTATATGTGTATAGGGGCTGATCTTTTGGTAGAATTCTTTTGTTCATAGCCAAATGGGTACAATTATTTTGTTCATTCCAATAGTCCCTAGTTAATCTTTTGTTAATGCCCTAGCAATCTAGATTATATGTAATAATGGCTTAATGATTTAAGCCTTTAAAGTTTAAACATTTATATTTATTCTGAAAAGTACTGTTTTTATTCTAAGGTTTGTAATTCATTTCTGTAATGCGGTTAAAACCGCCTAAACCGTTTAACTGATCGCAACTGTTGTGGGTCGGTGCTAGGCGGTTTCAACCATTAAATAGACGGTTGACGGTTTCAAAAATTATCGTCGGTTATTAATCGGAATTAGGAAATCCAAAACCATAACCGACCCGCCAAACTGTTGCTCACCCCTACTTGTAAGACCCGACAGCGGTTTTTCATTCGATGCGAATTCTACCAGTGGCTTCTTATTGCGCTGGAATCCCAATCTCGTAGATTGCGTACGACACTAAGCAAGTTCAAGTGTGGCTACCTGCGACGCTCGGATGTGTTGCAATAATACTTAAATTTATAGACATTCAGTAATGTTGTTCAATCACGAACTAATTGCTTCGCCTTGTCAGACCATTCACACCGGGCAACCCATTCTACCCAGATAGGTTGTAATACCATTCAATATTTTTTTAGTTTAGAAATTAAACCTAAGAAGTAAAAGGGGAGAGGAAGTAAGGATCAATTTAAGTTAAAAGAAACGTCTTGGGACCAAATTGAGAAACTTTACAAAGGCATGGGGACTAGAGTACAATTTAGCCATGTACTTTGAAATAAAAGAACTCACCTCCCTTCTTCTTCTACGTTTTCTGTAATGTTCTATTCTCTCTCACCAAAGCTCTCTCTTTCTCTCTCTACAATTCCTTCCTCAAATTTAAAAGAAAACCTACATGCAATTATTACATGTTCTTCCTCTTTTTTTTTTTGTTCAAGACATGTTCTTCCTCTTTTCAAGCTCTCTCGAATCTAGCTTTTATTTTCGAATTTCAATGGTTATTTGGGGTCAATCCAAATTCAAGAGAGGTAATGGAATATATTTTTTTTTATGGAAAAATCTTCATATTTGGGAGTTGTTATGAAGATGGATTTTAATTTGTTTATGTTTTGGAGGTTGGAAATTAGCATTGGTGAAGCTTGGAACCTTGAATTTGGAGAAAGAAGAAAGTTGATGGTTTGGGTAAGTTAAGTTTAAATTTGGTGAAGAAATTTGATAAAAATTTCTTGTTAATTTGATGTTTGGAAGCTTGGGTAATTCTTGAATTTAGTAGGAGAGTGTGTTTTGTTGCTAATAATAATGAAATATGGTGGAAAATATTCAAAATAAGTATGTTTGGGGCTGCCGGAATCTGGAAAATTCCAGAGTTCGGTGAGTTTTCCGGCTATAGGAAGAAGAGGAGGAAGAAGAAAAAGAAAAGAAAAAGGCCGCTTGGGCCAAACCAGACATGGCCCAACGCTGGCCAGGCGCGCGGGCCTGAGCTGGCCCAGGCGCGTCAGGCCAGCTGTGGGCCAGCGCCAGGCCTTGGCCCAAAGAAAAAAAATGAAATGAAAAAGAATAAGAAAGGAAAAAGGAAGAAGTGGGCTTTGGCCCAATAAGGAAGGAAGAAAGAAAAAAATTAAAAGGGGGACTTAGGCCCAATTTGTTTGAGATAAAGAAAAGAAAAAGAAAGGGAAAAAAAATAAGAAACTTTTGAAATAATTGGTAAGTGAAGTTACAATTTTACCCTTGGACAGGTAAAATTACTAGATCACCCTTAAGATGTTAAATTACGAAATTTACCCTTTTAAAGTGGAATTCAAAGAATTCAACCACATCAGTTGTGATAATTTGTTCGAATAATTCTCGTGCTTCTCCATAATATTCGTAGGATCATAAATGTCCATTTTACCCTTCGAGTGGGTAAATTACTATTTTATCCTTAATTAGGAAAAGTGTATTAATATATTCTATTAAGCCACGATTTCGAATTCAACCATATTTATATTGTAGAATGAAGCGGATAAAGTATTGAAATTATCGATAAGCGGTAGAAAGACTACTTTACCCCTAGAAGTAAAAATTGACCATATTGCCCTTATGTATTATAAGTGGATAAATTTAACTTGTAGAGCCGCGATTTCGAATCCAACCGGCTATTGTCAGCAACTATAATACGTAAGCAATACCATCGTATTCTAAGTGGATAAGATTACAGAATTACCCTTGATATGTAAATTTACGATTTTGCCCTTGTTAGGGCGATGCTAGTAATTAGCTTTCAAGATCACACCTTTGGGATTGGAAAGTTACCGTATTGACTCTTTTGTGTAAAATTACCGTGCTACTCTTGATCGATAAAAATTACCATTATGCCCTTTAGTAATCAAATTTACCAAAGTACCCCTAAGGGTAAAAATGAGAGGATTTGACCATGTAGTTTACATGAATAAATACGCATGTACGTTGTGGAACCTACGATAAGTCCAAATGACCATTTTACCCTCAAATGTGTAAAATTACAACTTTGCCCCTAGAAAAGGGATTCAAAGAATTTGATCCCTTTGGTCATGTAAGGATTTACGAATATGTACATTGTATCTGTATAAGCATAAAATTACCGTTTTACCCTAAGAATGAGTAAATTACCGTTTTACCCTTAGAAGGTTAAATTTACAGTTTTACCCTTTTAACCTTGTACTTTGAATTAAAGTGTGTAGATTTCAAATATGAGTATCCTAATTGACGATTATGCCCCTGATTGGTAAAATTACGATTTTACCCCTATCATGAAAAATTACAGTTTTTCCCCTAGAGGGTAGATATGATCAAATAAGCTTTCGAAAGTGTATTTGGAGTCTGAAACTCGTATTAGAATCCTATAGGACATAATTAGACGTGTTAAATTCCTCGATATTAGACCGTGGGTCTGGGTTATGTGTGTCTTCTTATTTTATTCTATCTTATTTGACTGATTTGGTTTATATTATCCTGATTTTGATTGATTATCTTGGTTTTACTTTGATCTATGGTTTTAGTTTTAATGGTTTTCTTGTGTTGGTGCACTTCTCAATCAGACGGCCGAGGCGCTGATCGAGACACCAGTTAAGCTCACCGTGGACTGACTTTGGGGGTGTACGAGTCCCCAGAACTGTGAGTGGGCTGTCTTCAACGGAGAACCCGTTGAGGAAAATGTTTTATTACTGTTTTTATTTAAATGCTTTATAAAATGTTTTTTATTGTTTTTATTTAAATGCTTTATAAAATGTTTTAATAAATTATTTTGGGTGCATTAGCGATCATTGAAAATGGTTTTGAATGGTTTGTAAGCGCACGGGGACTCGTGGACTGGACGCAGTCCAGGGAGTACGTGTGGCTGATTTGGTGGTTCACTAGCTAGTAGTTAGACCTCATTGGCGAACCATGAGTTGAGTTTGGATCCAAATGGTTCGTCGCTTTAGGCCCGACACGCCATATTTATTTACCGGTTCGGCGTGTGCATGGGAGAGCTAAATTGGGTGTGCTGCGGCCACCACGCAGTACCGGACCCAAGCTAACGTCAGGGGAACGGGCTTGTTTGGAAAAATAAGATAAACTGTATTTTTACTAATTATTCGATGATGGTGAAAATGCCCCTGATAGTTCCGGAGGTTGACTCGGGCCAAGGTCACTCTGGATAGGTTTTAATGGCAGCCCATTTGTTTCATGAAACAATAAATGATTTTATGTACTTGTTTTTTATTGACGATCTGGATTTTATAATTGTTGTTTTATGAACTGTTTTGGTTGTGAGTGCACCCCACCCCCTCGGATCGGGTGGTTCACTCATTGAGTACATTCGTGTACTCACCCCTCAAATTCTTGTTGTGCTTTTAGGGTAGCTAGGATCAGCGTTTCCTTTGACGTTTGAGTCGGTGGCGTAGGCTGTGATCCCTCCAGTTAGAGGTACTTCTCACTACATGATGGGTCCCACTGGCAGTTGTCTTAGTTCTTGCTATCTCTTGTTCCTCGTTTTTGTCTTAATTCGATTTTTGGTTTTCTCTATTGACTTATGGTTTCGGTTTTAAATGTTGCAATATTTTTACTACCGTATTTGTTTTTAATGTTTCTGTTTTTACTCTGATTTGCAAACTTCAGTATTTCAGATTTATACTCAGTTCATGTTTTCAGTATTTTTATCTGGTATTGACGCTTCGTGGATCCTTGGTGCACGTGACCGGCCGGCACGTGTTTCGAGGTAACACGGCGGTTGTCCGTGCTCGACTTCCGAGTCGGGGCGTGACATAGGTTTCGTTGGACTTGTTAATAATCGAAAGCTTAAATTGTTTATAAGTAGGAAAATGGTAATCTAAGGAAGTGAACTTAAATGAAGGTTATTTTGGATACATCGAAAGTGGAGAAAGAAATACGAATTGAGCAAGGAGTTCAATGAGAGATGATGATTAATTGAAACACGTGGAAGTTAGTTAAATTTTTGGTGGACAAATTTGATTTCACTCAAAGTCTACCACACCAATGTGATTCTAAGGATGATCGACAACATCGATTATCCGACTTGGGATGATGTGACGAAGGACTTCGCTTTCACCATGAAGTCTAAGTGCGAGTTTACTATTATTGTTACTCGCCTATTGTCTGTTAAAGAGAATGTTAAATGATCAGGAATGACAGTTTGACTTACAAGGCTCATGTTAGAGAATAAGCTAATACTGATGAAGGTAATTGTTTTGTTTGAGTAGTAGAACTGATTCTAGAAGTGGACCTAGTGGTGTTGTCGGGTCTACCCCAATCACACTTTCGATGCTGTTTCAAATCAAACATTACAACGCTTAGTTGCACCTTGAAAAAAAAAAAAAAAAAAGCTAGAAGTTAAGGAAGAAGTGTATGAGCAAGATCTTGTCAGGTTTAGTATCTCTATGTGAGGTGATTCGATGTTGGTAGCAAGGAGTGGAGATGAAAGTTTGTTATTATGAAATTGATTTTCTTATAAGTTTAATGAGACTAGTATTTTCTGAGCGAGATTTCCTATCTTTATAATGAATGTTGTATTGTCGAAATTTGTTTAGAGTTAGTAGTTGAATTACATTTTGGATGATTATAAGCTTGTCATATGGAATATATAATTAAATTGGTGATTATGAATTAATGTGTTGGTTATTTTTAAAAAGAAATTTGAGTTACACGGAATTAGATATGGTGATTGTTGATGGAATTGTGTGCTACAAAATAAAAAGTTGATTTTATGGATTGATTCTTATTAGACAATGATTTAAGATTTTCTTTAAGTTATGTGGAAGGAGGAATTGATAACCTAAGAGTGAATTGAGCAAATCAAGTTGGTATTTTGAGACTATGTTGTAGAAATTATTAACAACATCATTATTTGATTACTATTAGGAGTTGTTAGACTTATTATTTTATTTGTCATATGATTAATCACTTTCATGAGTTGGGTAGAGTATTGAGTAATACCGTTGAAGTGAGTACGGTGTAGTGCGAAGTGGAGCATTAAGTACACTTTAGTAGGTATACATTTAGATTATATTGAAATCTAGTTGTCGATCATAAGTCTATTTTGATTTGATAGTCTTGAGTAAATCAAATTGTAAAGGAGTTGAAAATGCGTATAAATACGAGTAGGGTACTTGAATTATGTTCATCATGGTTATAAGTTAATTTAATTATTTCCATGAAAAGGAACCTATTAACCATAAATTAAAAAAAATGAAGTATTTCATTGTGGAATATCTAATTGGAGAGTAGTGTGTTAAATATTTTATGTGGTTAAATTTTGAGGTGTTAATTTGAGGAAATAATTATGACATTCATTAGTATGGCGAATTGAACTAGATTAACTGTTGGACGACTTAGGTGATTAAACTGGATTTCCAAGAGGCTCAATTGAATAAAGGGGAATTTCAAGGATTGAATTGATGAAAATATGAAATGTTGAAGATTCATATTGATTTTATTGGATATTAGAGGAATTGATTAATCTAAACTGGATATTGGGAGACAAAAGAATTGACAAAGTATTTTGAGATTCAATATTGAAAGTTTGATAAATCTTTAGAATTTGGAAGGATTGAATTAGAAAATTTATATTGAAATGAATGCTTAATTTAGATTACACTAATATGCAATTTCGAACTTCAGAATTTGAATTGTAAGAATTGAATTTTGCACTAAGGATATAGGTTAAGTATGATCCTAGACAGATGCCAAGTTTTGGAACTCGAGGTTACTATATTGGATTATGGTGGACTTACATGATATACTTAGATATTGTAAATTGGAGTTTGATGGACATGGTTAATTAAATGGGATGTTAACGGACTTGATAAATACTAAGCAATTGTTGATGGATTCAATTTAAATTTTTGGAGGACTCAGTTAATTTTAAATTGAATTATGGGTTGATGTTAGTTGAATAGTGAATAATTTTATTGAAAATGAGAAGAAATTGCAGGTGAGAGATATTAAATTGAGCAACGATATTGATATTATTTGGAGATTTACACAAGATAGGTAAAGATATATTGAATTGCTTTAGTAAAAAAAAAGGTTGATTTATAAGGATAACTAATATACTAATTACTGAGGTGATGGTATTTAAGAATAAGGATTCAAAATTCAATTGGTAATTAAGTTTTGGTTATTGAAGTTAGATTAATTAAGTATTAGATAATGAAATTTTTAAGATTTAATAGATATGGAAACTTTTCGGACTTATCTTTTGAAAATCAGGGATTTGGAATGGATCCAGGAAACTACTAGTTGACAGGTGGTTTCTTTAACATGGTGTTTGGAAATGAAAACGTTGGAGGTCAAAGTTCAAATAATGATTTTCTGTAAGGAGCAAAGTGTGATGGCAACACTGATAATAGTTGACGGTAGTTAGTAAGGTGACATCAATATAGTAAAGTGAGAAGTTTCGGGGACGAAACTTATTGTAAGGAGGGTAGAATGTGACACTATGAGTAAACTAGCGGAATTTGGTCTTTTGGTGGCCTATGGCAAGAGGACTCTAATATATGGATTAGAAATATTTTTTAAAATAAACGAGTTCTTATATTTGAAGTAAGTTTGATTTAAGAGTGGACAATGGTGACCAAGAGAAATTGAATCGAATGTTACATTTATGAATTTTGTTTACTTGATTATATTTTAGATTAAGTTGAGAAATTACAAATGGATTAATTGTTATATTGGGAACCTAATTGAAAAGATATGAGAAGTTAAAGGGGGGTTGAATTGAAAGGGATGCAATTTAGAGGACATTCAAAAAAGGCTAAATAATCAATTCAGGATATAAGGTTTGCCGCAAAATGCAATTTGGGATATAACGTTATAAAACAAGCAATTAAGGATATAACGTTACGAAAAGCGAGCAATTAAGGATATAGTCCGTTAAATGATGACATGACATCCACGTGGCATCCACGTAATTTCTGACAATACACGTGTCATCTATGTGGATACAACGTGGATGCCACGTCATCAATTAACGGAACCCTAACTGATTATATCCTTAATTGCTTGAAATCCAAAACGTCATATCCTTAATTGCTTGAAATAAAAAACGTTATATCCTTAATTGCTTGTTTTGTAACGTTATATCCTTAATTGCTTGTGACAGCAAACGTTATATCCTAAATTGATTATTTGGCATATTCTTAATTAAAAGCAACCAGCATTTTCATAATTATCATAATAATAATAATCCTAATTTCATAACTTTATTTATTGATATGAAATAAAATCACAAAATTTAAAGATTATGAACAAATCAAATAAACATCTCCATGACTGAATTCCTATTACTGAAATTCACTCACACGAACAATCATTTTAAACATATTTAATTAAATCTAATCTCTTTTTTTTTACCATTTTACTATTCCAATTGCAAAACTTAGATATATTGGAACTTTTTAAATATATTTTTTAAATGATATTGTTTAAACTTTTATAGTTTTATTCTACTAAAAACTCTATTTTTATTTAATTAAATTAAATATTTTATAAATAATTTTTTACCATTTTAATTTTAAGAAATTGGAGAACTTTTGGTAGGACTGGACCCAGCCTAATTATAATATAAACTAATAAAAATATTATTATCATTACTTTAAAGTTTAAAAGTTAAAATTAGTTACATAATCATTAATTAAATATATTTTTTAAGAACTAATTAAGTTAATTATTAATTATATTCAATATGGTGTGCAACACACGTGGAGGTGAAGATTTATATATTTAAAATAAGCGAGTTCTTATATTTAAAGTAAGTTTGATTTAAGAGTGGACAATGGTGACCAAGAGAAATTGAATCGAATGTTACATTTATGAATTTTGTTTACTTGACTATATTTTAGATTAAGTTGAGAAATTACAAATGGATAATTGTTATATTGGGAACCTAATTGAAAAGATATGAGAAGTTAAAGGGGGTTGAATTGAAAGGGATGCAATTTAGAGGACCTTCAAAAAAATATATATACATATAATAATAAAGGAATTTATTAGGATTCAATGGAGGAATCCAATTAATTGTGGATAGTAGATTATGAGGATATTATGTAGAAGATAAGAAGTTGAGGAATGAAGTTGATTAGTTAAAGAATCAATTGGCATTATAATTATTGATGGATCTTATTTGGAGTTAATTGAAATGGAAAGAATAAAATTAAATAAGAAAGTGACGATGAGGGGTATATTAGCAATATTACCTAACCTTACAAAATTTTAAAAAAAAAAAAATTAAAAGGGGAAGGGTGATGTACGGCACCCACAAGTGCCGCACCCCACCCTAAACTCTTCCACCTTCATCCTTTCACTTATTTTCCTCTCTCTCACTTAAACTCCATTAAAGCTCCCAACCAAGCTTTCTCTCTCTAGCCTTTCTCCACCCGTATGAAGCTAAACCTTGCATGCAAATACACTTTATTTATCCTTGCCATTTAGGTTTTCATACCCCCATGCCAATTTAAGATGATGGTGAAGGAATTGGAGGATCTTACATGTTAAAGTTTTAAGAGATTGATGGGTTTTGGAGATTGAAAGGGTGTAAGTAAAATCTTTTGCAAAGTGTTAATAAATTCATGTTTTTATGACATTACTTAACTAAATCTTTGGTTTATTTCAAGGATGAATGGAAGGGAATATTTTGATGTCTTGGATTTAAGAGTTTCATAAGACTCCCTTAGGAATTGGAGACCTTGGTAAGTTACTTGGAATATCATTCAATACTATATATATGTGCATTTATATGAAAAATTTGTGGTTAGATGAGACAAGACTTATGGTTTAGTACATTTGATTGAGATGTTCTATTTGGTTTTGTTTAGAGGAAGCCCAATTTAATTTAATTAGAATGGCAAGAGGTCTTCATGATTAGATATAATAATGATGTTATATTGGTATGAGATTTGAATTGAATTTTAACTTATGTGGTTTTATGACTTATGTTGATGTTGCATTTAAATATGTAATGGTTATGATGTTTATATTAAGGCATTGGATCAAGGTTATATTAAGGTTTTAGAGGCATGGGAATATTTTCTCTATGGATGGAATATAATTGGAAGATGAAAATAAGTTACAAAGCTTAGTATTTTGGTTTGATATAGAAATGCTTGAGACTATGGAAAACTATTACTATAGGATTAAATCATTTGGTTGTTGGACCATTGAATTGGTAATTGATATTGAGATAGACATTGGGAAACTAAGTATTGTTAATTGGACATGAACTTGGCAAAGTTGAACAATATGGTTGAATCAAAGGAACTTCAATAAGAATATTTATTAAGTGTATTGGTAAACTAAAATGAGGAAAGATTGATATTTATGTATGGTGATTTACAATATTGAATTTAATTTGAGAAGATGTTGAACGGAGAGATGAAGTTGTATCAAGTGTGGGATTAAGATGACATTGCAATATTTGGTCGAGCAATTAATTATTATTTAATTATAATTATGAAAGATGTGGTTTAGAACTTAAATTTAGAATAAATGTCCTAATTATTTAGTTTTGAAATTTGACAAATTTGACCACACTGGTCGCTTTGCTATTCGCGAACAAATATCGAATTAATCGGTAATGCGTGTAAATATGTGAAAATTATTAATTTACCTTTTGAAGCGTTTAATTACAGTTCTGTCCTCAGAATTAAGAACTTTGATTTAGAGCGTATATGTTCCATGTTTATGCAAATGCCGATATCGCCCTTGGTGGGAAATTATGATTTTTCCCCTAGCATGGCAAAATTACCATTTTTTCCCTAGAGGTCAATAGTGATCGTTTGACCTCCAGAAAGAGTCTTCTGAATCTTGATCGAATTCCGAGCTTGTCTAGAAAAATGTTGACTCGTTTTGTCGCTTGGATTTCGTTATGTGATCTTGACCTTGGTTATGTTTTATTTTCTATTAATTAAGAGATGGTTTTAATGAGTGTTTTGATATGATTTTCGATCAAACGACTGTGACACCGATTGATGTGGAGGCTTAGCTCGAGATTGGTTATGTGGGGTATACGAATCCCCTAACCTGTGAGTGGGTTGTCCTCAACGGAGAACTCGTTGAGTAACTGTTTTATTACTATTTTATTAATATGATTTAAAAATGGTTTTAATAAATTGTTTTGGGTGCATGAATGACTCTTAGATTTGACTATGAAACAGTTAGAAAGCATACGGGGACTCGTGGACTGGACGCAGTCCAGGGAGTACGTATGACTTGATTTGGTGGTATACTAGCTAGAAGTTCGACTCATTTGGCGGACCATGGTTTGATTTGGATCCACATGGTTCGTCGCTCCAAGCCTGACACGCCATATATATGTACCGGTTCGACGTGTGCATGGGGGAGCTAAACTGGGTGTGCTGCGGCCACCACGCAGTACCGGACCCAGGCCAACGTCAGGGGGACGGGCTTGTTTGGGAAAAATAAGAAAATCGTATTTTTACTGGTGTTAGTTGATGATGACAAAAATGCCCCTGACGGTTCCGGAGGTTGACTCGGGCCAATGTCACTTTGGATAGATTTTATTGGCAGCCCAGGTTTTATGAAATGATTAATGATTTTATATACTCGTTTTAATTGATGATCTCGTTTTTATAATTGATGGTTTTCCTATTTGTTTTAGTTGTGAGTGCACCCCACCCTCTTCTGATCCTCTTTTAAAGGTGGCTCACTCACGGGGTACATTCGTGTACTCACCCCTCAATTTCTTGTTGTATTTTCAAAGTAGTTAGGGCTCGGCGTTTCCTTTGACAGTCGAGTCAGTGGCGTAGGCTATGATCCCTACTGATAAAGGTACTTCTCACTACGATACAGGTCCCACTGGCAGATGTCTTTGTTTCTGTTATCTTTCACTCCTTGTTTTTGTTTTACATTAAGATTGTTGTATATCCTCAATTGTGATATTTGACTTTGATTTTGATCATAAATGTTGGAGCATCTTACTACTATTCTCGGTTTTGATGATTCCGCTCTTACTCTGATTTGAAAACTTCAGTATTTTAGTTTTATACTCAATTCATGTTTCCTTTTTTTTATCTGGTATTGACGCTTCATGGAGCCTTGGAGCGCGTGACCGGCCAGCACGTGTTTCGAGGTAACATGGCAATTGTCCGTGCTCGACTTCTGGGTCGGGGCGTGTTAGGTTTGGTAAAGTTTTGTTATTGAAAAGGTTTGTAGAAGCCACCTAGACGGGAAAAAAAAGCCTTATGAGAGAGCCCTTTCCCAAATAAACTTTTTGGCCTTTTATAGATGAATTGAGTCTTGAAAATTTTTTCATTTCACATCCAAAGTAATTAAGCTCTAGCCAAACTCCTTTTTCCTTGATTCAAAATCTCTTGAACCTTTATTTATCCTCGTCCAATTTTGAATAACTTATTTAATACCCCTTTTATATTTTAAATTCAAAACCCCACTCTTTATTTACATCTGAAGAAAATTTTGCAAACCAAATTGGAAACCAAACTGCAATTTGTTAGGCCCCAATTTCTTTGGGTCTAAAATAGACACAACAAAATTGGCCCATAAAAAAACTAAAACAAGGGACCAACTTGGACTAAGGAGTATGAGAGTTGTCCCATGGTTAAAATTAATTAAGCCAAAATTTGGTGTCTACACTAGGATATCTTTATCTCTAAATCTAATGTGTTTATTCTCCTAGTGCACGAATAATGCTTCACCTCTCAGTCCTTCAAAAAATTCCTAAGATTGAATCTATGGTGGCCAATTATAAATCCAACAATAAAAGACAAAGAGAATAGATTCAATCAAAGATAATATGCAATTCAATCGAACATGCTTTAATAATTGGAATATTCAACAAAAGCTACATTTGTAACCCTAACTTAGGATTTTTAGTTACCCATATTCATAAAGAAGCTATCAAAAGAAATATTATTGAAAATACAATTCATAACAAAATAATAAGGAAGGAAATAATCTTTGATTGATGTAGATTCGAACTCTAAATTCTCCTTAATCCTTGAAGTCTTATTCTAAAATATAAAAGAGCGATTTTTACGTATCTAAATCTCTCTAAAATAACTCTAAAAGAGAGTATTTATATGTCCAAAGTCGGCCTCCAATTAATTAGGTTGAATTAAAAAAAGTCCTAATTAAAATATAATTTTCGCAACTCCTTGGCAGAACTTGACAATACCTGGTCCGGAGTCTTTTTGGATTTTTCGCAATTCCTAACTTAGTCAGCGCGGCTCTACAACACAAGTCCAGGACAAGTTCTTGCCAACATCTGGGCAAGAGTTGGTATGTTGAAATTAGACGCCAACATGAATGACCAATTCATGCGAAAATCTTCCAATTAAAATTTCAATTGCTCCAAATTAGACCTACAAGCCATCAGATCGCAAATATAATAAAATCCACAATAAGTGTTTAGACTTTAAAATATATGTCAATTTAGTACTAATAATGACGTAAAACTAACACCTTTCAGTGTTGAGTTATGCCCAAAAGACCAATTAAAGATTTAGACTAATAAATTATTAGATTTATCCATGTATCAACCAATTACACGATCAAAAAAGTTTTAAATGGTCCATCAAAGTTTTTAGTTATAACTTAGTTTATATAAGTGATATGTTTAAGCATACTAGTCTTCACTTCCACGTGCGTTGCACGTGACCCATTATGTTTAAATTAAAAAAAGAGGAGGGATCAACTTACACCCGGTGTAAGTTACACCCTTTTTTTGCTCTTATATCTTTTTGTAGAATTTAAATTTATTCAATACGACCATTAGATCTTTAATTTTTATCACATAGATCATGTATGTCAAATCTCAAGTTAATTGAAGATATTTAACTATATGTTTGATGCATAATATTTTCCACCGTTAAATATATACTAAAAATATTGAAAAATGTTGGAGTCTCGATCGATATGATAAAGATATCGGATCGACTTGAAATTTTACGTCCATGATCCATTCAATAAGAGTATTAAATCCAATGGTTGATTTTTAAAAATAGTAATCCTAGATTAACTAGAAAAGGGTGTAAAACAAGTTGTTTTACACCGGGTGTAAGTTGATTCCTACTCTTAAAGTTAAAAGAAAATTAAAATAATAATTCGAATTAATTATAAGTATAGGTGCTCATGGGCCGGGCCGGGTTTTGCTTAATAATTGTACAATATATGCTTGTCCAAGCCCGGCCTGACCCGAAGAACGGGCCTCAATTTTTGTCCAAGGCCCATCCATATTTTTAAACAGATGTCCAAGGGCCGCACAAGCCCGCCCATATTTATTTTTTTGAAATAAAATAATAATTAAATTTTTTAATAAAAAAAAACTTAAACATTAAAGTTTATATGTAATCTAATAACAAATTAAATCAAAATAAATTGTGATAAAAAATTAAATTTTAATAAAGTTTACAAGTCCTGATTAATGTATACATATAAATTATTTAATTTTATTATGTATAAATATAATTATTTAATTATATTATATTATTTATATATAATACGAGCCGGGCTGGGCCGGGCTCGGGCCTAAAACACCAAAACCAAGGCCCGACCCATTTTTTCATCGGGTCTTATTTCTTTGTCCAAGGCCCCACTTTCGTGCCTTAAATTTTTGCCCAAACCCTCCCATTTTCAGGCGGGCCTGGGCGGGTACCCGGGCCCTTGAGTAGGTCTAATTATAAGTAGAGTTGTCAAAACCTGATCCAAACTCGATATCTTGTCCAACCCGACCGAACCCAATTTGACCAGAGAAAGTAAACGAACCGAACCAGTCTAATCCAAATCCGATAACCAATAACCTGAAAGACTCGAGAAGTTAACCCGGATGACCCAAGAATATTATAAGCTAAAATTATGTTTTATTCAATAAAATCCACATTGTTATAATAATTTTAACCATTCTAAATTATCATTTATTCAATAAAATTTATATTATTGTTATAATTTTATCTATTATGATTAAATTTGCTAAACTTCATTATATGAACAATTATTATATGAATCAATACTAAATACTAATTAGTTATAATGAATAATTTATGATAAATTTATAATTAGTAATTTTTTTTTACATAATTAATAAATAATAATAATTAATTAGTAATTTCTTGAAAAATTTTTCTATTAGGATAGAACATAAATTTAGATATTATATAACCAATATTTATTTGAACACATACCCCACTTCATAGTGAATTATGTATTTAATATTCAAAATTAATATCTAAAGGGACACATGTCAACTCTTTAACCCTGTATATGCAGTTTGCTAAACTTCACCGATAGTAAATTGTAAAATAAATCGAATAATAAAGATATTAAATAAATTTAAGAATTAAACATTAAAAAATTCAAAGCTGACCCAATTGATCTGAGTCCTAGACTCGAAAAAACTAAAACCCGAATGACCTAGAAGCGAGTAACCTGAGGCCAAAACCCGAACCCACCTGACCATAGACCCAACAAACCCGAAACCTGAGAAAATAACTTGACTCATTTGACCTGAACCTAGATGACCCGAAACCCGTCCAACCCGTCCAATTGACTCCTCTAAACTTTTGTTTTTAATTTTTTTATAACTACTCTAACTTTATAAGTAAAAGAAAATAATTGCATGATACTTTCTTTTTATATTTAAAAACTTTAAATTCTTGTTGTACACTCCAATGCATTAAACTACCAATACACAACCCAAAAATAGAAAAAGGTCAATTACAATAATTAAATTTTAAATAAATTTTTAACTTAATTAGTTTAAAAAATATGAATAATTGATGATTATCCAACTTATTTTGACTTTGAAACTTGATAATAATACTTTTATTAGTTTATATTATAATTGAAATGGATCCAGACCTACCAAAAAGTCTCCAATTTTTTAAAATTAAAATGGTAAAAATGAAATATTTATACAAATATTGAATTTAATTAAATAAAAATAGAATTTTTAGTAGAATAACTGTAAGAGTTTATTTCTAAAAAAAAACTGTAAAATTTAAACAAAGTCATTTAAGAAATATATTTTAAAAATTCTAATATATCTAAATTTTTTAATTAAATTAGTAAAATGATAAAAATAAAACAAGTATAAGAATATTAGATTTCATTAAATAAAAAATTAGAGTTTTTAATTGAGTAAAACTATAAAAGTATATTTTAAAAAATTCTGATATATATAAGTTTTTTAATTAAAATAGTAAAATGGTAAAAATTAAATAGTTTTAAGGATATTAGATTTAATTAAATAAAAAAAATAGAGTTTTTAATTGAGTAAAACTATAAAAGTTTAAATAATAGCATTTAAGAAATATATTCAAAAAATAAGGGTATAATGGACGATTCAAAAGTTTTACAAAAGGTCATACTTTTTTTTTAAAGAAAAATATTGTAATTTTCATTTATATAAATGAAATTACAAAATAGTAACTAGAAATTACAATAGATTGAAAAAAGTGTTCATCCTTCGCGTTTAGATCTTGATTTTGCTTCACGACCCGAGCCATTTTGATGATTTGGAGTCTCAAACCTTCTTCATAAGTCGCTAGCACGTCGACACCCCTTCGCTCTCGTTTCTGTGTAATTTAATTAGAAAACTTTCAAAAGCGACATAAAGGTGAGTGATTCGAAAACTCCCTTGATTAACACATAGATCACAAAGTAAAATCATATCAAAACTAAGATGAACTGTCTTCAATCTATGTAAACTCGGAGACACACTAACTGAGTGTGACTAACTAACTGACTAAACTCAACAAACTGACTCAAAAAACTTAACTAACCCAACAGATATATAGATCTGGAGAGATTATTCTAAACAAAGAAAAAAAACAATAAAATTAACCTCCTCCTCCCCTTGAATGATCAAGAGGAGGAGGAGTATAAAAAAAAACTTGAAGAAAACTAAGAACTTGGGGGAGAGAAAAAGAGAGGACACATAGTAATATTACTAACACACATAGTAATATTAATATAGTATAGATATAGATATAGATTATATAAGTAATATTAACCTAGAAATATTACTAACACACATAACAAAACAAGTTAGCCGTTTTACAAAAGTTAGAAAACTCTTGGGTTTAGGGATGCAACCGAATAGTGTTTTTTCGGGTACCTGGGACTATCCGACTCGATTTTGTAGGGTTAGGGTAGCTTGAAATAGGGTTAGGGTAGGGTACGGGTAGCACATTTACTACCCGTATCCTACCCGAACCCGGTTAGATATAATGCAAAATATATATGATTTTAAAGGTAATTCGAACCCTTTCCCTCAGGGAAAACTACCCTACCCTAACCGTTAGATATAATGCAAAATATATATGATTTTAAAGGTGATTCGAACCTACCCGTATCCTACCCGAACCCCTTTCCCTCAGGGAAAACTACCCTACCCTAACCGTTAGATATAATGCAAAATATATATGATTTTAAAGGTGATTCGAACCCTTTCCCTCAGGGAAAACTAAGAGATTTGAAACAATCACGCTACCATCCATACCAAATAGAACTTTTGCTTATTTCTAATACCAAATATATTTATTCAATAGATTATTTTTACTTTTTAATGAACAAAAACACAATCAAAACCATCAGACACAAACTAATATTCTTTCTTCCCATTCACGATCTATGTTCAAAACCTAAATTTTATTTTTCTTTCAGAGCCGCCGCTCGATGCTCTCACTCCTCCTTCCAATTCACAATCGCCGGCGCTACTCAATGCTTCTTACTCCTTCAACGACGCTACCAACTGCTACATAAAGTCCTTCTTCATATGCGATTAAATCTCAATCTTCACTCTCTATTTGTCTTCCACCACTCTCGTTTCACTTTCTTTTCTCATCTTTATTTTGTTAATTAATTTCTGCTTTCCAAATATGTAACTATTTGCAACTCAAATAATTGTGTAGATATGTTTGTTTTTTTTAACCTGGTGTTGTGATTGTGAAAACCATAATAATTGTTTGACTGGTTCACATTGAAGTAAGTTTGTTGTAAAATTTCGATTGTATCTAGCATCTTGGCTCCTTTTTTTTTAAGTTTGTTCTTTGTTTAATCGGGTTTTTTTATCGGGTATCGGGTAGGGTACGGGTAGTATAAATTTTAATAGGGTAGGGTTCGGGTAGGAGCATGGAAAATTTTACTGGGTATTTATAGGATACGGGTACTTTGAAAATTATAGGGTTAGAATACGAGTACCTCAAATCTGATCGATATCCTACCCGGTTGCATCCCTACTTGGGTCGTTTGTTAGCCCAAAACGGTACAGAGAAGCACCATAATTGCTTGTTTTTAATGCAATTGAAAACCTGTTGATCACGTGAATACCATAGAGATGAGATTCACTAAGATTTAGCATCAAATGGTTTGATCTCCAGCTTCAAATAGCGAATTTCCCAATTCTAAAGATATAATCCTATTACAGATTGGGTTTACCTTCATAAAAATCCTGGAGGGGATATGTTTTCAATCAATTTCCTCACTTTCATAGTCGATTAAATCTCTAAAATGATTGTCACAACCGAGAAATTATTAGGTGGATCGGGTTCATCACGTCATCTGTAGTTCCGACCAATAAGATTTTGACAAGTCAGATTTCTTCCTAGAATTTAGCCACAAATTTAGCAACATGTTTAGCCCCTAGTTTCACCAAACGAGATTTACAGGATAAGTCCCTAAATTTAGGACATTAATTGGCTAGGGTTCTAGAAATTATAGGAAGAAATTTGATATCTTATTGATCGGAACCAAGGATGACGTGGTGGATCCGGTCCACCTAATAATTTCTCGTCACAACCTAACATTTGAATTTCTTTAAGTAAATTAAGATCATTTTGTTCACATGATACCAATCAATAAATTTTTTCATTGAATTTTTTCCTTATTTCTTGAGTAAAAGAACTTTGACCTACTAATCCTTGAACGATACTATCGCCAAAAAAAAAATCCTTGAACGACACTATCTATGCCATCCGCCAATAGAGATTGATCTTAATTTGAACTTGTTTTCAATTATTAATTTTATAAGAAAGGTAATATAGTCAAAGTTTGTCATTGAGGTTTTTTCTTATTTCTCTTTTTGTAGAAAAATGGGACAAAATTAGATTACAACAAGTCTGGGTGGTCTAACCCTCAAAATGTTGCAAAGACCAGACAGTTGGACTCCTTTTTGTCTATTTCAGCTGTTTTGGTCCCATTGGATCAAAACAAATTCAGCAAGGAATCTGCTCGGCCCATTACTAAACGTTATTGGATTTCTTTCTAATAATGATGATCAATTTCATTGTAAGTTGTAACTTAACTTGTAACTAAAAAATTGAGCCCACATGATTTCTAGTCATGCCCGATAACCACTCCGGCATGCCCACTTCATGTTCAGCCCAAAATATTTAGTTTTAATAATATTAAATTGAAAAATCTTTTACATACGGAGTATATATATTTCGTTGGTTTTGAGTTCCATTTCCAGTTTTGACATTCTGCAATCAAAACTACGACGATATGATAGCATCTTTAATTATTATGATTGATTGTGAACGGTGAAGAGTGAAGAGTGAAGAGACCATTACTAGTGATATAAGTGTACTATTATATACTACATTTTTATAAATAATATTCTTTTGTTCCTAAGATGCTATTTTTGGATGTTGAAAACTGATATACAAAGTAGAAACATATCTTAAATATAAAGACATTCTGCAAATGTTAAATCAAAGTCATAGTTGTTTCCTAGACAAGCTTAATATACGGCCACCATTCCCTTTTGAGGTCAAGTTCTAGCCACGATTTCTATTTTATGACTATTAACATATACTAAGTGGCTTAGATTAGATACCTAGCTATATATCTCTTGATGTATCCATCGTTTGTCAATATCAAATTAGTATCAAAGAGAAAATATTGCATTCCCTATCATGATTAACCAATATGTCAAGATCAAAGATTGAGAACACGTCACTAGATAATCTATGCGGTTGGATGGATTCAATATTTACCCATTACACAATTTTTTCTTTTTTGTCTATATAAATCTTTCGATTCAATCAAGATATACATTTAAGATTTTAGTGGTGAGAGACTAATTATTTTTACATTGAAATCTATTATAATTCAACAATGTGTTTCCAAAGGGTCGGACTTGTACTCTATTCTCTCGCTCGCTTACCATCTCAACTAATCACTTATTATTATTTTATCTTTTCTTTTTTTAAACACAAGAAGTATCTTCTGATCTTATAATTATTATAAGGTGATTTGAAAGACACAGTTCCTTATATATAGTTTGGCGCATTTAAGATTTTTCTTACACTCCCCGGGTTGGAAGTTCTTTCCCTACTTTGCTTGTGAATTATTTGTCTTTCTTGAACTATTTTTCTCTTGTTCATGTGTTGTTTAACTAGCCCTTCCATTGCAATAATAAAATGCAATGCAAGATTATGGGTTACAAGAAGTCCTTGTTTTTAATCACAACATTTCTTAGCAATCATGTCAGATGGAAGAACAATGATTACTTGTAATTAATTAGTAAAAGAAATATTGAGGAAATGGGGTATATATATTGATTGAGTTTAAGAAATACATATTAAAAAGGAATGATACTTTGCAAGTGCAATGTGATCAGATCAACCTAGTTAGATAAAAGAGGAATAGTATAAATGTATAGGATGATAAAATATAGTTCAATTAAGAAATAAAAGTAGCATATTCCATGTTTAGGCAAACAAACACTTGGTTAAGTAATTTTTTTTTAGCCTTCAATATTCTTCACATGGCCAAGTTACAAGAAGAGAATTTGATTCTTTCCTCAAGTCCCATTGCAATAAAATCTGTAACTATGATCAGGATGTGAAATAAAAATTTATTCCAATGAACTTTAACAAAATGATCAATATATTGACACTGGCCGGCCTGGAATAATACCTGAGATACCTATTGCAGTAGTACTATTCCTGGAACAAGGGTTAGCTGTTTTTGATTCCTATTTTGCTTTAGATATTTTAATTGTAGCATATACCTAATGAATTGAAGCCAAAAAGAAGAGAAAAATGTATGCAAATAATAATGAAATAAAAGGGATAGAAAGATATAGGTAAAACCGCAACCATATTCATGGTTTTTTTACTTGAACCAAATTAAAACCCTCAAGAGTACAATCAAAACATGATTATAAATAAGGTACAAATAACTTAGATTGCAGAGAAGATTCAAGAGAGAGAAGTGGGGGAAGAAGGGCGAAGCATGGTTACATATATATTTTTTGTTCAACTGGAAACCTTACAACATTTTTGGATTTTGGTTGTAAGGGAAATGTTATGTTTTGGTCATTTTATGTTCCTCGAGTGGTGAAGGAGGTCTTTGAAGCTGGAATATCAACAATTTTGGCTTCGATTCCATCAATGCCATCATCAACACCGATTGATCTAGCATTGTTGGTGATTGGTAATTCCTGGGCATTGCTTTTCTCATCACAAGTGTCTGAGGGTTTCCCATCTTTGGCTTTACCCCACACCACTGTGTAAAGTCCTGCAACTATGACAATGGCTCCAAGTATGCTGAAAAATCAACCACAAAAGTGCTAATCAGAAGCAATCCACTAATGAATTAGACTTGTGATTTGTTTAATGGATCAATTAATGCATTCTGTCACTATCTGCAAAAGTAATTTTATCTCTAAATTTATTTGATAGTAAAGTTTGCTATACATATTATGTATATGCTATCTTAGTGTCATTTTATATATCAAAATTAAGCTAAAGTTATTGCAAGAAAAGAGAAACAGATATATATTACCTTCCAAGGTGGACAGTTTCTGCTAAAACAATGGCACCTAGGATGAAGGTGATGATCATGCAGAGAGGGCTGAAAGATGTTACGAAAACCGGGCCTCGTTGCCTGATCACAACTCCTTGTACATAATATGCGATTCCAGAGCACACAATTCCCTAATCAATCACAAAAAATAATTAAAAGGGTTCATTTCATTAATTAAGCAGTTTTGTATTTGTTATAGAAAATAGAAATGATTGTATTTGGTTGGAGCACTTACAGAGTAAACAGCAGCAAGAAGCCTAGAATCCCAGCCAAGTTTCCAGGCACTGAAGTCACGAACCATAATAAGGGAAACTGCTGAACCTTCAATCACTCCCATGAAACATATCCAAGCTGTAAGAGACAGCTCTGCTGGGTACAATTTCAACGTGAAGGACTGAACCAGAGAAGAAACCATATAGTATATCATTAATTAGTTACCTCATATTAAAATAATTAAGTTTTTGTTCATCAGTAGAATATATAGAAGTATCAATCTGAACTCACTTGCAAGATAAAGAAGCTTGACCATCCAAAAATACTTCCAAGCATCATGATTGTGCCAGTAACCCAGTGTTTATCAGCAGAATCTGCAGCGCTGGCATGGTGCATTCCTCCTCCTGCCTTGATGAAATTAATAATGGGACCTTTGTACAAAGTCATCACCATTGCTCCTACCACCGTGATTCCAGTTCCTACTATCTTTGCCACACTTCGTACCTTCTTCAGATTGATCTTCTCTAGCCTGATAATTAATTGATTACTTGCTTTATTATTATTATTATTATTATTATTATTATTATTATTATTATTATCATATCATACCATGATGTCAAAAAATAAAGAAACCTACCCAACATCCTTTAATCTGAAAGCAGAGCACAGTCCATGTAAAACTATATAGTATTATATTTTTTGATGCAAGTCTTTTTCTAGTGAGTAAATTAAATAGTGCTTGACAAATTTTAATAAATGAATAATATGATGCAACTTTCAAGCTATTTGATGGGGTGTGATGTGGTGGGCACTGGCATAATTTTTTTTTTTTTTTTTTTGGGAGGGTCCCAAATAGGGGGTTGAGCCTTTCCAACAGGTTGTAGGATCTTCTTGATACAACTTTTCTATTATAGGACAAAAAAAAATATTGTATTAAAATAAAAAAAATGGAGAAAATATTTAGAATCTTTTTTCACCTGAAAATCATTGCCAATATGAAGGTAACAGCAGGAAGCATGTTGACGAATGCAGAGGCATATGTGGCTGTGGTGTTCTTCATTCCCAGATAGTACAAGTTCTGATCAAGCACTGGCCTGCAGTTCGTACATACATCGTCAATCCAATCAACAAAACTATTACTAATAATCATTCCATAGCAATTAGCATGCATGAAACTATATCATCTATTGATGCATGTTTTTATATATGTTCATATTTTTGGATTCAAGCAAGAACCCAATTAAGTAATTCTTGGTTATAGTTGGAAAGAAAAGAAAAAGGAAAAGAAAGAATCCAATTCTTGCAGCCTTGCACTAAGATATATGGAATATCCTAGAGGCTATTAACATATGTAGAAACAGATTCATATAATTAGCATTTGGCACATTGGACACAATATGGAGATGAAGAACTTATTTGCAGAGTTTAAGAGCATTACTCGAGGAAACCAAGAGCCACAATCCTGAGGAAGATAGGCAGGGTCATCTTTGGCCTTATTTTTCTGCATAAACAAATGGGAAAGCAACAAGGTCAATATTGCATGCATGGTTAAATGATTTTTTTTGCTACTCATGAACATGATATTTATATGGGAGGTAGCCCTCTCCTTATATATGATTGTACGTAGTACTAGTATGATTGATTGTTAATCATTATGAGAATTGAGAAAGAAGAGAGAAAAAAAAAGGGTAAAACCTTTCAAGGACAAAGGCGAAGGGTGCAATGACAATGGTAGCAACAACATGGCGGTAGGTAGCAAGGATGAAATTGCTCATGCCATGCTTCAAAGAAACCATGGAAATGATATACATCCCTGCATATCCAAACTGCAGGGATATCATTGCTAGGTATGGTTTCACCTTGTTAAGCATGACTGACAACTTTTCACTTCCCATCTTAAGTAACCTCTCTCTCTCTCTGTTTTTTTGATCTCTTGAGAGTTGAGAGTAGTTTGCTCTTCTTAGCAAGCTAGGCTGCCGAGTTTTGAAATGAGAAATGGCCCTTTTTATAGGAGATGGGTAAGAGAGGAAAAATAGAAACAATAAAGTTAAGTATGCATTATTATTAATTAATTTGTTTCCCATTTAATGTTAAGAGGTGTATAAGTCCAAGGCACTCACTAGCTAATTTAGATTCCCTTATCCATTAAGCAAAAAAAATCACCCTCTATTCCAAGCAAATTAGAATCCTCACTTTGCTTCATAGAATCAAGAAAAAAGATTTTTAAAAAAAAAAAGAAAGAAGAAAGAAGTGTGTTTTTGTGGATCTCTGTGAATATGATGCTTTTGCCTTTAGTATTTTTGGAGGGTTTTTCCATTTCTTTTAATTGTTTTTGTGGGAAGTGGGGATTTGATTCATTGACCACCAAATGATGTTTAGGTTAAGTGCGGATGATGCAATACAAAAATTATGTGCCTCTTTTTTCTTTTTTTTTTGTTAGAGTGGGTGCTATGAAGCGTGGCCACCAATTCCTTTCTAAAATCAATGTTTTTCCCCCTCAATAGACCTCTATGATTTAGTTACGGAATTTACTATGATTTGCTCTCCATATTTTGAACTTTACAGCCCAATCAAAGTAAAAGCAAAATCTAGTACTTATTGGAAAGATAAGTGCGAAAAACGTTGACAATGTTTATAAGTTTTGGTCAGACTCAGATTAGACTTAACCTAACGGTTGTTATCCTATTTAGAAAGATTTATTTTGGTGAATAAAAAGATACATGCATATTTAAGATTTGAATTTTGGTTGTCCAATTTTTGTTAAGCATTTCTTAAAGTGTTGCTTGTTGAAGATTGAAACTGATCAAATATTTTGGTAAGATTAGTTAAAAATGCTAGTTGGGATTTCTATTGCTTGCTGATTAAGCCATCGCTGACTTAATTTAATCATATATACTATGTGAAGCGGAAACAACTCTATGTTTGTTTCTTCTTAGCTTTGTCAATGATAATTTCGAATGTTAGTATAATGTTGAAATGAAACATTTATTCTTATTCCCCTGCCTGCCTCTGCATCATTCTTCATTTCACTGTCAATATATATTCATTTTTACTTTTTGTGTAGCATAAATATGGAGCAAACACTTGTTGCATCTTTCACAAATTGCCCAAAACTTCGTCATGTCTTTTCTGTCAATTCCAATGATAAAAAGATTAAAAAAGAGAAGATCATGAAGAAGAAATTCTCCTTCACCCTAAGTTCCTTCTGTTTATTTTTTTCCTTGTTTTTTTTTTTAATAAATTTCCCCCAGCCATTAATAATGATGGGGAAAAAGCCAATTATTAGTTCAATGCAAACTGCAAAGATATTTTGAAACCATGTCATCATTTCATATCTAATCTACATATATATCACTATCTTATGGACAAAAAATATATATATATTATTGTTAAGAATTTAGTGGGAAATTAGAGATGTCAATAATTGTTAAATACTTTTAGAAAATGTGAATTGTTAGAAATAAAGTTATATATAGTACCATATAAAAATTTGTTGTATTATTAAAGAGACTATATAGTATAAATTTCCTAAAAGAAAAATAGTTAAAAGATGACTACAAAATTAAGACTTCCTACCAATAATTAATTTTTAATGATGAGTATAAAAACACATGGGGAGACAATGCAAAGTTGGTGCTTTCGTGTTTGGATTCCAACATGAAAATCAGTTGGTTGGTGGAATCCCACATGACAAATGGGAAACATTCGAAAGATATATGTCAAAACTCAAACAGCTCTACAAAGTTGGGCAGCAAAATTAAACTCTAAATTTTGTATGCAAAGATTGGTTAGTATATATATAGTAATTAATTATTACTGTAATTCATGGAGAGCTGTGGCTAATAATTAATCATAATCTCTTCTCCAATGGAAAATAAATAAATCGATAAAAACCAATGGGAAACAAGAATGAAACGAAATGGAAAAACTCAACTTTGCTTGCTTACGCATCATAAAAACGACTTGCCATGCAATGAGAAATTCCCAAGTTCTATTTTCCTTTTCTTTTCTTTCTTCTTCTTTTTTCATGCTTGAGGATAGAAATCTTAATAAGAGGTCAGCCTTTCAACATTAATGGCTTTTTCCAATCTGTTTCAATTTTTATCAAAAAAACTAGAAAAAAAAAATGGAGTTCCCTTTGCTTATCCTGGTAGCTCATGATGATCAAGAGCAGAAAATGACTTGCCATGCAATTACCTCTTTCCAGGTTTCTTTTTCCTTTTTTGATAATGTTCCAAGTTCCAATTCATTGTAATTGCTAGTAAAATATACTATTAATTAACAATTTAACATGATATCAGAGTCAGAGCTTGCACGAGTTTAAAGTTCAGAGTTTCTGGAACTCTGAAATCCCCCCTGTTATACATTACCATGTACCTTAATTGCATCATTAATCAATCTTTCTATAATATTCCAATTCCAATGCATCAAAATTGTCAAAAAAAAAAAGGGATTTTTGGTTTGGGTTTTGATCTTCAAGAGACTTTTAATTATTCATATTCATGGAACCCATGATCAAGAACAGAAGAGGTCTAAAATGCATAAATATAGCATCTATTTGCAGCACCTACATCAAATCAGGGTTGACACCACATTTATCTCACAAACACAATGTCAAAAAATAATTGTCCCAAAAAGATTATATTCCTCCAGTGCTAAAACAGAATGGCAGAACCGAATTTTTTTCGCCCCCATTGATCCTTTTTACCTTATTTTTTACACTGGCCGACCAATACTTCAAGTATAAGTTGGTGCCGACTCAATCCAATTACAACCCCATCAAAAGATTGCAAAAAAGTATAGATTTATTCCGGCTTTCGTCATAGGTGCTCTTATTTGATAGTATGCATTTTAAACAGTCCATTCGATTTCTCTTCTCCATATATACTGTACAGCTAATCCTTGTCCTTTGAGTGCAATTCATGATGAAAAAAGGGGCCCTTTATGACAGTGAAAAGCAGTTTCTTTGATGAGTTCTTATCATGGGATTCAAATATAAGTTTCCTATATATAAAGTATTAACATATATATATATAGTAGCTATGTAGGTAAAACTAAAAAGCAGATATGCAGTTAAATGAAGTTAAAAGTTGAGTAACTTGAGTTGCAGATATGTCTTTTGAGTAGCATTAATAGAATAATAATTTGTCTTGTTAGATTTGACAATTAGTACATGTAGGAATAGGGTTCATTTCATAAAGAAGAAGAAAAAAAATGCAGAAGAATGGAACTTAATTCCGTACACAAAAGTTTTGACAGATTTCAACCATGGGTATAGTATAAATTTATATCAGTTCATTTATATCAGAAGGAAAATATATATGTGGATAATCTGGTGAAATTCACAGGCAATTGCATACATCAGAAGTTTATGTTAAATAACATAATCTACTTCTTGACTTATATAAGCACAATTAGATTACTTCTTGACTTATAGTAATATTTGATATATATTATAACCACAAAGTCTCAGATCCTGAATTAATTATAGTGCACACAATCTCACTGCCCCACTCTGATATGGCAATGTTGTGATAGTGGTAAACAAATAGAAAAAAATTGTCTTGGATAGCTATAAGTGTCGCGGCAAAAGTTAAACGTCTGCAAATCTACATCTCTCTCTATATATAACACCACTTTGTTAATTAGTCCATTAACAATAATGACATTGATTAAGCCAATATAGTCTTTGTGCTCCAACATGATCCATGCCTTGATGCTTACACAAACTTCTTTTTTTGTTGCACTACTAATAATACATTGCAGAGAAGAGCCTAATTGAAGGGTATATGTACAGAGATTTATTAGTAGTCTTTGAAACAGGTGAGGCAAGTTTTCCTGCTACTTTTTTCAAGGTCATGCTTTTAGGAACATCTTTTTTTTACTTTCCATCCTTCTGATCTGCACTGTTAATTGTGGCAATGACCGACTTAGTGCCATGATCAGTACAATTTTTTGCAGAAATTGGTAGCTCTTGGATTTCAACCTTTGCAGGGGTAGATGCTGCTGTTGAATAATCTTTGCTTTTACCCCACACCACTGAGTAGAGGCCAATCGCGATAATAATTCCTCCTATGATACTACATATATCGAAAAATTGATGTAAAAAACAAAAATGATAGAAATAATGAAAGAATAGAAATTTAAATACTTAAAGTTGTACAACACCCTTTCTCCTTTTCTTTCTTTATGGTACTTGCTTACAAGTTTTATTCAGAGTGCTTAATTGATGGCTTTGTCATGGCCGCCTTTTTCAAATTTATTCATAAAATGGACAAAAATCCAAAGCAAGATGTACCAAGAGAACTCCTAGAAATGTTTTGTTTCTTCTTAAGCCCCATTCATTCATGTATTGGACAAATATCAGAAAGAAACTCAAATTGGCTGATTGCATGATTGTTTTAGACTTTAGATCACCTTTAGTAATTGGGGATTAGGTATGCTAATGGACCAAGCTTGTCTTATTATACACTTCATCTTGTTTCTTTTTAATTCAAATTTGTTGTTTGATTTTAAGATTTGGTATCAAAAGCACTGTTCCACCATATACATAAGCTCATCAGTACTTGAAAAGTGAAAAGTGTCTGCTGAAGCTCTGAATGGGGACTAATGAATTCCATTTAGACTTTGATTTCTCTTTTCATGATTAAAAATGAAATAAATATGTTTTTATGATGCTGGAAAGACAGATCAAGAATATACCTTCCAAGGTGAATTTGCTCGGCGAGGATGGCAGAACCAAGAGCAGCAACAAGGATCATACACAGAGGGTTGAAAGCAGTGACAAATACCGGCCCTCTTGTTTTCATCACAAGGCCTTGAACATAATATGTAATGCCAGAGCTAACTATTCCCTGCATTAAAACCAGGTTAATTGGTAGTAATTAGCATGTATAACAAACAAAAACATTCTAAAAATTAGGTTTGCAAGTAAAGCTAGGCTGGTAAATTCAATTTGCCACATTCTGATAGATACTTTAGACAAGCCGATGACATACTTGTCCGGCACCTATACTCGATCGAGCCTTGATAGCGTAGAATTATAGACCTGACGTGGCCTAATCTGCTTTTTCCATTTTGATGATAAATTTATCTAACATTTAGTACTTAGGATAGGGAATATTTGGTACCACTTACAGTGTACAATGGAGCAAAAAGCCTAGAGTCCCAGCCAACAGCCCATCCACTAGGGTGATGCTCTACAACTAGTGCAATTGCCAAACTCTGGATAGCACCCGCCAAGCATATCAAGGAGGAGAGAGAGATTTCTGCCGGATATTTCTTTATGGTAATCGACTAGAAAGCATTGAAACAAGACAAAGTTCATTAAATTAAATGACCTGAAGTTAGGATGTAAATTGATTAAGTTATGTTTCAAATCATGGGTTTTTTTTTTGTTTTTTTGTTTTTAAAATGATCTGCTATTTGACTGTAAATAACTACAGTTCCACCCATTAATATTGCTTTGGTGGCTTGTATGACTAAAAAGGGTACTTACTTGCAGTACATAGAAACAGGACCAGGCAACACAACCTACTAGGATTAATAGTGTCCCAGGAATCCAGTGCTTATCAGACGAGTCGCCGCTGCTCCCACTATGGCTTGCTTTTCTTGACCATATTAAATCAATTACAGGGCCTTTGTAAAGTGTCATTAGTAAAGCTCCTGAAAGGGTTACAAGGGTGCCTATCACCTTCGCTAGGCCGCGTACTTCCTTGATCTTAACAGTCTCCAAGCTGATCAGACAGTTTTTACTGTTTAATTAGCAATATGTTCATCTTTTGTGAAGTTTCTGAAGTTTTATACACTTAGAGCATGTAATAATTGGTTTAATAACAATGGAAACTGTGAAGGGAAAGGAAAAAATTTCAGATTCAAAGATGATTTTTCTTTACAAGTTCAAGCAACTGTTAATATATCAGATCTTAGAATCAAATTTCTGCAAGTTTATAACTATAGTAAATGCATCTCAATCCTCAGAAAAGTTGGAATTCTTTATCAGACAATATTGGAGTATGCATACTTGAAAAATTATAATGATTTTATGAGTTTTATATTCTGAGATATGGAGACTTTTGAAAGTATTGCAGGTTGTCATTTTCTACTTTTTGCGACAGACAATTTCATCAATTTAAGGTGATTTCTAGTGCAGGCTTGAAAGCCTTCTTTGATATTACTTGATTGATGATGACATTCAAAATTCACTATACACACTATATGCAAGAAATTATTAGTAGAGCCCATGATCAGTGCAACAGAAAATAATTTATCTCTTTAGATAAATTATAATGAAAGATGACTTCATCTCGAATAATTAAATCATTAGCCAAAGTAAAAAAAACAAACACTATGAAATTAGTTATTAAACTGCATTGTGTGGTTGCAGCTAGAGACCACTTATATAATGTGTACACTTTTCCATCAATGGAAAATATCTTACCAAACCAACCATATCCAACAGTAATTAGGAATCAATAGCGACTAAAATCTTACCGGCAAATGAGTGCAATCACAAAAGTAAAAGAGGGAACTGCATTCATAATTGCAGATGTAAAAGATGCTGATGTGAACTGCATTCCCAAGTAACTGCAGCCTTGATCAAGGATTGGCCTGTCAAGTATATCAAGAAAATGTTTTAGACATCAAAGCCATCTCCCTTACAAAGTAATTAGTCTGGTTTGGATCAAGCAGAGGAAATTGTTCTATGATTAAATTTTCATATGAAGTTTAATGTAGTTAGTTACCATTAGATCAAGTTAAGGTACGTGTTTTTGTTTTTGTCGGTGTATAGAAACATTTAAGACAAATTAACATATGTAAGTTTGTAAGAGTAGGAAGCATTAAATGAGAGGCATTACTCTAGAAATCCCAAGGCCATTATGTGTAGGAAGATTCGGAGTGTCATCTTGGGCCTTGTTTTCCTGTATTAATTAAGGATAAAGAAAGAAACAAGAAAGAGGCAGAAAGGGAAATAGAGATTAGTCCTATTCACAACTGATATTTCAAGGTGCATGCATCCAGAACTAACTGTACATGGATAAATGCATGTATTGTGACAACAAACCTCTCAAGCAGCAGTGCAAAAGGTGCAAGCACAAGTGCAGCAATAGCATTACGATACACAATAAGCACGTAACGATTCATGCCATGGTTCAGAGTTACCATGCTGATTATGTACATCCCAGCCCCGCCAAATTGCAAGAATACCATAAGTAAATAAGGCTTTGCCTTACTGAAAATTGCAATCAAAGGTCCAATTGAACTCATTTTGCTCTAAACTCACACAAAGAAATGCTTTATCTGAATTGCTGAGTATGAAGTGTGATCAAACTGGTCTCAGATATATATAATACTCTATGTAAAGGACTTAATTGTCTCAAGAATCTATAGGGACCCTGAGCCGTACTTATCTTGAGACATTGATGTGTTATCTTTTGGCCATTTAACTTTCATGTTCATTCATAGTTATCTTCCTTGGAAATACTAAATTATTTATGTTATCTGCCTTGGAAAATAGTACTTAATCCTTTTCTTTTCTGCAGAGGGATTAGAAGACACGGATGCAGGTAATGGCTTAGTTTAGTGTCATATGATGATTGCAGAAAATATCCGCAAAATCAGCAGAATTTCCTGTGGGACAAGGAAACTTCCAAGTTCAGACACCAAAAGGTTGAGGGAAAATTTATACTAACTTCTTTTTTTTTTTTTTTAAAAAAAAAGGCAATAATAAGATTTATATATAATAATAGCTTTTCAACATGTGCTATATGCCAAATGCATAGTTTTCCTCCGCCTATACCATGCCCTTGGCTAGACTCTAAAGCTGTAAAGCAACTGAGCCATGTTAATTAATTCTGCTTAGGGCTTACTGCTAATTAAGTACTCGAATTCATTTGTCTGGAAACCACAAGAACAGCTGAAGAAACATAGCAGACAAATAATGGAAAATTATAATTGAGCATATCAAACAACTATGTGAATCAAAGTTATCATTTTCTGATTATCATAAAAACTGTAAACTTCATTTTTCACCCTTTTACCACTAACATTTTTATGATTCAAGATTATCACAAATGATGTGGCATCCATGGGAAATAAAGGGAGACATCAGATGCATTATGAAGAATGCAATCTGAATCTGATGACTACTTTTTTATGATATGAATCAAAATTAAAATATAAAGCACTCTGTCAGAACAGGAAACTTCCATGATTGCAATGTCTAAGCAAAACAACAGAAACAACAATACAGACAAGGTCCCTCTCCCTTACAGCCTTACTTCCTTTTGGAAAATTATAATAAACTATGCATGGGGAACAAATAATTGATATTAAGTGCATGATGAGATCAGGCCAAAAGAACAAGTGCTTCAAGGTTTATATTTCCAAAGTGGAATTCAGGGTGGTTCTCATCCTCTTAAGCCACTTTTCCACCTAAAGCCAGTCCATGAACAGGGCTTAATACATGAAAGCAACAAATTTTTGTTTCACAAATTTTATTAAGTCGGTAGCTGACTTCGATATCATTATCATTTCAAAAGCTTCTTTTGCTTCCTTTTTTCTTCTTCCACAAACTAAAAAAAAAAGAAAAAGAAAAGAAAATATAAAGAAGATTGGTGCATTTATATTAAGAAGACCTGCCCCTGACAATGATATAAGTTGAATAAATCATGAAAAATGGCTCAACAATTTTCTCTGCCAAAGTTAGAAAGATATGGCACCTAGAAATTTTATTTATTTTTTTTTTAATGGAAACAGATAAACCCCAGACATTAGGATGTGTCACATCTTTATTTTTTGAGAATGAGACTTATTAATTTTCATAATCTTTTTTTAATTTCCAAAGGGTTAATTGTAGCCAAAAGAAAGAAAAGAAACAATGGTGTTAGCTCAGAATAATTCCATTGATTGTTGCTTCTCATTCAGCATGCATGATGTAGACATGAAAGCAAATCCTTTGCCTCAATAATTTTGCTCATTGGCTCAACCACTAAATCACATCCAATATCTCGAATTCTCGATAATAAACTCTGGGGCAGTGGGATTTAATTGGCCTGATGAAGAAGAAATTGCTCCTAGAAGAAAAATGATTAGGACTTTGTACTGTTTTAGCAATTAACTCGGCAAAATGCTTTTGCTTAATTGTTAGTGATCACATATTCATGATTGAAACTCAAGCAGAGGACAGGATTTAAAATGGCAGAGCCAATAATCAAGTGGCCTTACGGATTTCTGATCAGATGGAGGATCTATGTCCTTTTCTCCTCTTGTCTTAAGTCTCATATATTCTACCATTTCAGGTAAAGACTAAAAGAGTCATAAAACAGAAGAGAAAGAAAAGATACACTTGTAATATTAAAGTACAAAACCTTGCCTTAAGCAACTAGTTTTTATGTCATGGCTGAAATGCAAAATTTGATCTCAAGTTTAACAGTATATTCCAAATCCAAATCCAAATCCTATCCAGAATTTTCTTCCAAAGTTACCGGAAAAAGCAAGCCGTGTTCTATACGTATAGCTTTCACTTATGAGCAAATCATTGATGACAATTTCGTGTAGTCATGCAGATATTTGAAATAAGGTAGCAAATTATCTTGCCATACATACACTCAATAATAACTCTGCTTTAAGATGCCAACACAGCAAGGAACTCTCATGGAAAAACCAGCTAAAATCCATGATTAACATATTGAGTTTGAGAGACTTCAACTTGCAAAACATAAAAAGCTAACATGTTTTTTTGGAGAAAAAAATGGGTCAAAAAAGACATCAAGACTACTTTCCTTTGCTTTATGCTCTCTATCAGTCTTTCCAACGTGTCGTATAAGAGACAATCTGTTTTTGCTCGAGATTTTTCCTGTTTTCTTGCTTCCTTTTTCTTGGAACATTGTCTCCTTTCAGTATTGACATCAGATTATGATAATACTACTGCATTAGTAACTTTTATTCTTATTCAAAGTTCAGAATTCAGATACCCTCTGAGGCTCTGAATCATTTTAATGGCTTTTAGCTTTCAGAATCCTGAAAGGATTTCTTTGAGCTAATTGGTGGGAGTTCTTCTGATAATTAAACCAATGGAATTCAATATTGCAGCAACCCTTTTAACTGTTCCTGCAACTTGTTAGCAAGAAACAAGGGATAAACATGCATATCCAACCCCAATATGATATGTTTGGCATTATGGATCATTCATAAGAAAAGCACTTTCAAAAAGGGTTGGAATATTGTCATTTCAAGCTTGTGGCTATTGCACCAACTTTCTAGGCTCTCCTCCATCACCATGCAATTTGCTAAACCAATTGTTGCACTTGGACTTTCCAAGTGGAACATTACGCAGCAGAATGTAAATCATCAAGTTCCTATACGATTGCAGTTAAGAGTGGCAAATTGAAACTCTTCCTGAGTTTCAAAAAGATGAAACAATTGCTTATTCCAGAATATTGGCATGAAAAGAGGGCGAATTGGGTTTCCCAAATTATAAGAATCGGATAACGCCAGATATGGAATGAGAAATATTCATGACCTAAGCCGCACACGAAAAGGAAAAAGTGCATGAAAAAAAGTTGCTTGGACTGCTAAAGCTTCAAGTGCATTATTAAAGGGATGAACATATTAACACCATGTAAAATGATTGGTCATGGTTGCTCAGGTTATGAAATATATGATGGCTAAATAATTGTTTTCATGCAACTTATAAATCTCAATAACTAAATTTCATATGGATCATTTCTAGTTTTCTACCAAAAAAGAAAGAAAAAAAAATCATAAGGATCATTTAAAATTATACTAAAAGAAATCTTAAACAAATAGGCATAGAATGACCTTGATGAGATACTAGTCACCGAAAGAGGCAAAAGTTTTTGAAATTAATATATTATACTATTAACAATTGTTTAACTTAAAATTTGTACTAATGATTAGATACAAAGTTTGAAATCCACCAAAGTTAAGTAATTAATATAAAACATAAAGGTGGGATGGGAGGACCCAAGACTTATTGAATTGCTTATAGAATATAGAACCTTAGAGATATAAAGCAGAGGAGAGTTCTGTCCTGTTAGTTGAAAGCAGAAGGCAAGCCAAAGTGGGTAAACCTTTATTTGTGAAGTATGATGTTATATTGGTTTCTTTAGAATGATTGAAGTGAGAGATCATGGGTGGGTGTTCCAACTTCAACAATGAACTGCTTCCCCTTTGAAATGAGAGAAAAGATACCAAACAATGCGTGCACGGTACGTTGCTGCACCTGACTATCTATCAGTCAATTTTGCAAAGATGATCGACTCTCGACTGAGAGTTACTTATCATCCATAAGTTGCAAATCAAGATTATATGTTGGCAATCAAGGTATCCACTTATCTTGATCGCTCATTTCATCGACCATTATACCATCTATGAAGAAGCTTTGAGCCCCAATCAGAATGTGGTCAAGTTTTCCATAGAATCTTGCTAAAAGGACACAGCATTGCTGTAAAAGTAGAACCTTTCAAAATGGGAGATGCATAGTGGGGCACTGGCATCAGTCAAGTTCTCAATCCAGTCACTTGCAAGAATTGTTACCTACTTTGTAGTATTATTATTTCAATTCATTTCTATCAACTTTCTTTTAGACAAAAGATAAAGGAAAATGTAAAGGGAAAGAAGACAAATCAACCAATTGGTGCAATAACTCTATCATTTTACCAAAAAGTTGCATAGCATGACAGTATAGCAATCCTTCAATCACCTGCAAAAGGCGCAGGGTGGCTTGAACTCTTAATTTTTTGTACAATCTTTTTCATTTTCTTTTACCTTTGGTGTATCAAATTGCCCCTACTGGTACTGGGTACCCACTAGACCAAGATATTGTTAACTACAAAGAAGAAAAAGATGTAATGAGGACAAACTCGATCACGAATCATACTAAAGCAGGAGTTAAATAGCAATCAAAGCAATTTAAGTGCACAGACTGCTTGGGGCCTTTCAAACAATGGACTGGTCAAAAGTTGCTCAAAAAAATTTGAATATGACATGAAGAACCATGATTGATGCAAATCGTCATTTTTATCACTTTCCAGGCCCTAAAGTGGTATGCTTTTGTTGCATGGTATTAATAATACAAAAGAAATGAAAACAAAATTTTACTTATCAGGGAAAATCACAGAGATGACGGCTTTGCTAGACCTAGTCAAATTCAGTAAATGACATAATGTATTTCACCTTTTCCATTGTAGTTGTACATACACTTCAGTGTCCATCATCTAACAAATGCTTACACGGAGACCTCTTACTGTCTAAACGCAGCTGCTATCTTCTTTTGGACAAGCTCCACCCCAAGTCGCGGAGATAATCTAGGCAGTGTTTCCTAAAAGAAAAATTAGTATCCGCGTGAGATGTCTTCTTCAGCATTTATCCATACAAAATGCACATTTTACTTTCAAATTGTAAAGACCAGTCAATGGTAGCTTTATGCGAAGATAGGGATGATCCTTATTCTATACCTGTTATTTGTCAAGAAAAGATACATCCACGGAATGTTTTCTATTATAGTACTCAAAGTATCTTCAATACTTTTGATATATCTCAATACATACCTCTACTGTATATACCAATATTTTAGGAATCTCGCTATCTTATACTGATATTTTATAACCTTGGTTATAAAACAGCATCAAGACACTTCTGGCATTAAAAGCAACTACACTTATATCTAAATTAATTTTGGATAAAGTAACATTGTGATTTGATGGTCAACAGGAGTCCACCAGCTACTCAATGGCAGCACCATAATTAGAACCTTTTGACTGAAATATAGCCATGAAAAGGGCTGGATATCTGATTAAAAAAGAGGATATGTATTGAAAAGTGGTGATGCAAAAAGGGAATCTGCATCTCCATGAACCTGAATCACACGTGTGTGTGCACAGGATGAACATGATTGACAGCAGAGATGCTTTGTTAATGCAAAAGGGAATCTGAATCTTTATAAAATGAAAAGGAGTTATTCCACTATTACATAAGATTAGATTAATATAGATAAGATTTAGACAAAAAAATAAGATACCAGAACACAAACAAAGAGTTTTGTTCACCATGAAACATTACTACTGGAAGAATCCACCAAATTAAAGGGAAGAGAAACAAAACATGCTTATCAAACATCACTAATTAAAAATCACAGGTTGAAGTATCCAGACACAGTCTATGGTAATACCATTCTATTGAGTATTACTTGAAGAATGTAGAAATCACATTAGGTTTGTTTTTTTTTTTTTTTTTTTTTTTTTTTTTTTTTAGTAGAATCACATTAGTTTTACATACTTATGAACAGCAGAATTTGGGATCACTAGCCACTAATAATTCCTTCACATATGCAACAAAGAAAAATCTCAGATGTGTATCACTTATGCCCTAGATAATGGTAAATATTATGAATTGACTTCAAATGAATAACCTAAGAATACCAAAGAACTTCTTTGCATGTTTCTTAAAGAAAATAGATTTTCCGGTAAATACTTGAGGTACTAGTAAATTCTTGTAAATTCATTGTATTAGCGATAAACATTACTCTAAATCTATCTATCCAAGGCTAAGATTAACTAAATTAAGTCTGCCCCAACCTTCTTATTTACTTGTTATCCTACCCTTGTGATTAATATACAGTATCACGTTTCAAAACCTGTTCCACGAACAAATGATTGCTCTTTCTAAAATTCAATGACGGCCTGAGAATGTACAACTAATAGTCTATCTACTGAAAAGAGCTCAGTTGAGGTTCATCACTTATTCATTATGATCTGCTTACCTAGAATGACCTGGTCCGACAAGAAATTTCAAATTCATTGGGCCTTAAACTAACATTGAACAGAAAAGCCCAAAGTCTATAGGAGCTGAAATTATGTGACCAAGGGCATTCTCCTTCATTTCTTCAAAGGTCATTTGCAAGTCCCCTTCCTCAAACTTTGGTTCATGCATATTATATTGAGAATCCTTTATCCATGATAGAACAAGATCCACTCTCAAAAATATAAAGCATCCTTTGGCTTGGCCCAAAGAGATAATATCAGCCAATCATGGTCTAAAAAGGTTTCAATTTGCCACCAAACTCATGGCCACAAATCAATTTAACCACTGTGCTCTAACTTGAATTCAAACAACCAACTTAGCTTTATTTACAGGAATATATAGCTAATGGCTAAATTATGTAATTCTATTAAAGAAACATCTATATTTTTATTGTCAACTTTATTGCAGTATACTTTAGCACTGCTATTTGGGCATCACAAGTCCTTTACACAGATGATATATCCAAACACTATTCACAATTAGACAACCATAGCTGCATAAGAATTAATGTCCTATGGTCTAAACATTATTATTTCTGTAACTGCATTATAAATATGATATACATATCCTTTTTCACCATTTCAAAAATTTAAGTGGTTATGCATTCTGATTTGGCCATATTGCACTCAGGAAAAGGTGCCAAGAGTAGGAGAAATCAAACTTTATCTAAGTTAATGACATCAACAAGATGACATCACCTCCTTTGCCAAGGTTTTCTCTATAGAAATATGTTTCCACACAAGTTATGATAGGATTCTAAGCCACAAGGATTGCAACTTCAGACAATAGAAAATAACACTACAAATATATTATATACATAGACATAAACCAGGAGTAGAGTGAGTTTTGAGTATAATTGTGGTAATCTTGCGATCATATAGGATTCTACTCGAGACTAGTGGTGTTAAAAATATTTGTTGCTGTTGCATAAATTGATCTTAAGCAGTAATGCCATATGGATCAATGAAGAATTGAGTCAAAATTGCAAGAAGATGGTACAATTAAGCAAGGATTGGAAACTTTGTAAGCGAGTTTTAGAACCATACCAGTTCTTCAGTAGAAATTCTTACCAAGTGAGGAGATCCTATATGGCACATCATATACAACTTAATGAAATTTTGTGGTGCTAAGGTAATGGTGGAATCTTACAAGGCTACCACTACTAATGCTTTAAGTTTGGCAATCGATTGAATGTCCTGAAATAAAGAATCAGCATATACTTTTACGCAAAGTGTTGTAAATCATTCACGAAGTTACAGAGCTTATTATGCAAAAAATACTTAAGTACTCCTTCTGGCAGTAGTTCATAGATCCTAAGTGTGTCATTCATTGTTAAATCTTATAGAAAATGGTGAAATTGTGACAGTTAAAACAAAGGATCCGTGCCTTTGGTGCACAAGCATTAATGATGGAACAGAACTACTACTATTACTCTATATTACTATAACTGCACAGCAGATCTCTCAACAACAAGATTGGCAAGTTCAGATTCAAATACAAGTCACTAAGAACAAAATAACAATGTGGAAAGTTCACCAAAAAGCAAAGAAGAGAACAATTTCTCACAAAGCTGTGTTCTTATTGGTCAATGACTTGACAGCATCATCCACAATATTCATCAAGGAGAAAGCTTACACACTAGACTAGTGAAGTAGTTTAAATCAGCAAGCTTAAAATGCATTTCCTTTTAGGAATCTTAAGAATGGGAGTTACTTCTAAGAAATTATTAAGGTTCACTGGTAAAGTATTCTACAGTTGTCTTATTAAACCAAAAAAAGGAAAAAAAAAAATTCTAAACTGCATCTTCCTACTGTCTCAGCAGCTCATTCATCATGTCTCTAAAGTCTAACCCCATTTTTTCCTATCCCAATTAAGTTATTTAACACAAGCACAACAGAAAGGCAACAATTTTGAAAGGTTCTAATGTGAATTAATCCATGTTGAATTCTCTATCTATGATAATCAAATTCATAAAAAGGAGCATCAACAATACAAGTTTCCAGGCACTAACAGGGCTATAAAGGAAAAACCCAGAAAGAAGAAAAAAAAAAGGCTAACCTCAGTTCCATCAGAGAGTACTTTGGCTAAAACGGGTATCTCATATTGATATGCCTTCTCCCATTCAGGATTGCTGGTAATGTCCCTCACCTACCATAAACCCAACAAACAAATTGTTTTAAAGTTTCCATCTTTCTTCATAGAAGTAGAGATTGAGAGGGTGAGATAGGAGAGGATTCTCTTTTTACCTGTAAATCGACGTCGTGGAGGGAGTCTGGGCCGGCAAGTAAGAAGGCGGCTTGAAGTCTCTCTTTGAGGCCATCGCATAAACAGCAACCAGGCTTTGAGTAGAGAACCAGCTTTCTTGGTTTGGATGCTGAAGAAGAAGAAGAAGACGAAAATGACAAAGGAGTGAAAACCCATTTGGGTTTATGTACGGGTATTCGAGCTATGGATAAAGATCTTGCCGCCATAGTTGCCGTTGTTGCCATTGTTCCAATTCCTTTGGATAGCATTTTTCCTTGATCCTTTATCCAGAAGCTCAGCAGTTAGAATTCGCCAGGGTTTTATAGCTTTTGGGCCCAAAGGTTTTATACCGTTAAAAACGTCCTTCTCACATCTCGCCTTATTATACTAATAATCCAAGTTTTTCTGTATTTGGGGTTCAAGTAAAAAGGGAAGGATGAAACATGAATTTATTTATTTATTTTAATACTAGGGACTAGTTTAAAATATTTATAACTTAATTAATTATGAAAATGAACATGTGTCAACTCCACAACCCCGCTTGTGTAGTCTACTAAACTCCACCGCCGGTGTATTGTATAATTTGCCTTAAATTAATTTGTTTATCCAAAAAAAAGAAACAAAATTGAGTGGATATAGAGTGCGTTTGAGCAATACAAATTCTTCACCCAAGATTTAAATTCAGAACATTGTTGTAACTTGTAAAAGACAGGTTTTTCTTTCTATTTTCCAAGGTACAATGAGGCATTTTCAACAAGAATCTGTAACATACTATAAATCTGTATCCACGAGGGAGATGGAGCTACAGCCTACATCAATCACTAATTTAATTTGATCATGGATTCAGGGTTATGCTCCCAGCCTCCCACAATCATAAAATTTACTCTCTTCCCTTTTTCCCCCTCTCAATATTGGATTCACTATTTGTTCATCTATGGAAATCTTCCTCCACACCACCCATTTCCATTCTCAAAAGGAAATCAAAGAGATTCTATATGGTACAACAAGAATGTAGTGTGGTCTATCCTTTTTCTAGTTCACTGTGTAACAAAACTATGAGATTAAAACTAGATAAGCTTCTTCTTTATAAAGTAGCGCTTCAAGTACCATAGCTGCACAAGCGACACTATGATGCAGACACCAAGGGACATGATACTGAACCACGCCACTCTTGCATTTGTTCTTTCACTGACTTCCCTCATCTCTGCTTCTCTGTAGATATCCAGGATAAAAAGACAAACGTTACTCTAAGTTCTAGCTACAACCAAATCGGTGTTACAAAAGTTCCAAAGTGATTAACTGCATTTCAGCATCAACCATCAAGTATTTAAAGAGCATATCTAGGTTGTGACACACTCTTAAATTCTGCTCCCCAGATTACAAGGTAAACGACATTCTCAAAGGTAATCGCTATTTTCATAAAAAACGTGAGTTAGGAGGACCATGAATAAAGTAGGTAAGAACAAAGTTCAAGGCAAACAAACACCTTATTTTATTTTATTTTTTTTCCAAATGAAACATCTTAGCAGCCAAGTCAAAAGAACACCTCTACTTGTTTTTGCTTCTGCCCCTGCAGCCTAAATGCTTTCTTTACTCAGATTATTGAATACTTCAAGATTTTTAGTCAAATTGTCTACTTACTGTGTTAGTTTTTCTAGTAGTAAACAATATCCTTACTTTTTTTTTCAATTCCTTTTTCAAATAAAACGCAAGTTGATGTATAATAAAGGTGAGAACTGAAAGATGAGGAGAATTCAAGGATATGAAAATCAAAACCCAAGAATTTTGTGGTGAAAAAGCCTCCTTCAAAGATCAACCTAAAGAGAGGAATACCTGTCCTTGAGATAAATTAGGTTACCATGGATGGCTTGCACTGCTCCTTCAAGTCTCCTCAGGACAAGTTCAACACCCTATAAAAAGCAATATAATAGTGCATAAGATAAATTTGGAAGGGACGTGAAACCAAATCCCATTTTAAACTTCAGGGGAGAAGGTCCATCAATGATCTTACCTCTATCTTATCTTTCTTTGCAACTGAATCCCAATCCTTGGCAGCAATGCCGATTCTCCAGTCAAGGCCCAGAGTTAGTTCAGCATCTTGTTGATGACTGCCATCCTTCCAAAAACATGCCAGATAGTTGCCTGCCTCACTAGTTGTAAATGCAAACTGACCATGAGTGGCATTTGTATTTTGGTGAAGATTGTTCCCATAAGGAGATGTAACCTAAAAGATGAGACATAAAGACTATAAGATGAGTGTAAATTGCCAATATCCATTATGCATCTCCTTTATAGTTGTAAAAACAAGCTTTGTTCAAACTATTGACAGATGTAGCAAGTTTTAATCGTAGAAAACCAAAGACAAAAAATCAGTGACCTCGAGGCAATGGAACAAGAGATACTCGTCTCTTCTTATTTTTTCCAAAGCTATTCAGAAAAAGGTTAGCAGAAAAGCCATGTCACATTTTCTTATCTATGTGATCGAAGGCTTCTTTGCATCAGGAATAATGTCTGCTCTGTTGCAAGCAACTTCAGATATAAAAATTGTTCGCATAACGTAAAGAGGTATCAAATCCACAAGTAACCTCAATGTTTTTGCCAATTAGTTTATTTTATTTAATTTCATTCCTCTATGGGCTTCTTCACTGTAAGCTATAAGCCTATAACTTTACCAAAACAAAAAATTTCCCTCTCTCACTCAAGATTTTCCACAGAAAGCTGCAAGGGCGTCCGAAGTTCAAATTTCTTCTGCATATTATGAAACTATAAGAGACTGAAGGGGGGTAAAAAGAGGTGGCAATAGATTTGGAGGTTTTGTTTGCTAAGAAGGATGTCAATTGCTTAATCTAGTCAGGTTTCATTATTAGTAGCTTAACCATTGGATTAAAACTTTATCCCTCTTTCCTACTTTCTATTCTGCCAACCAGGCCTAAATTTTTTCCATCTGACAACTAGGGAAAATTTTCGCATCCACTTAAACCTCCTAAACAGTTGGGTAGTCATATGTCAAGCTTAAACTGAACAACAAGTAGCTCAACTACGCCATTAGTTCAGTTCACACAGGACTTCCCCACCACTAGAAACAAAATTCTAATAGCCAAACTTATTTTGTCATCATTTCTTTGAATTCAAATTCAACCATATAAAACTAAAATGATTAAACCTTCCTTGACTATCAAAAAGTAAATTCCTATTCTTACTTGGTAAAATAAATTCCCATTCATAGGAAAAAGGAAGATTATGCAAGCTCTTCTCTTGGCTAGGGGTTTCCCTGGTGGTAAAATACAGCTTCTAAACATCATTGAAACTTGCAAAAGGATGTAATCTTGATTCTAGACAACGGTGGCAAAAATTTAACAAACATGAAATTAAAACAGAACCAAGATTTTCTACAAAACCAAGCCAAACAAAACACTAGCAACTTAATCAACTAAAAACAAACTTAACAAAGCCTTCAGTAATAAATATCTCAAAATAGGTAAGCATTCTTGAATCTTAAACTTATGGAAAAGATCACAAGTTACAACCCATCAAAACCATGAGAAAGAAAAACACAGATAAACCCAGATTGATAATTTTGGTTTAAGTTACAAAGGAGAAAAGAGTAGAAATACCCGGGCAGATACGGTGGGGATGTGATCAGGGTTATTTTCATCGATGACATAGTAATCAGCTAAAACGACAACGTTGTTTTGGATCTCCTCTGAAACACACTTGGTCCCTGAACTTGGAATCGTTAACCAGATAGCTTCCGCTACTGGCAAAATGTTTCTGTTAAAGTTACTCGTTAAACATAGTAGCAAGATTATTGGCCACACCAACGCCGAACCACCGCCTCGAAACATGCCTTTGCATTTGTTCATTGGTCCTTTCCGCTTCGCTTCGCTTCGTTTCTTCTCTCTTCTCGTCTTTCGGTCTGGGCTTTTACTTTTCGTTGCTTTAGTAGTAACAAGACACAGGGCACACTAACTAGTTTTTGGCACTTTTTTTTAAATAGATAGTTTTTTTAAATAAAATTTAAATACTTATATTTATCCTGTAATGAGTAGTTTTATTTAAAATAGATAGCTTTATTTTGTTTTGAATTTTTATAAGCTGAGTTTGTATCCGAGTCAACTCATGACAAAAACTCAGAACTTACCTTTATAATTAGTATAGATATATAGTTGTTGTTGGGTTTTGATGGCAAGCTGTGGAGGTGGTGGGAGAGACACGCTATGAACTAGGAATGGGTTTTGATGTTTGCACGAGGGAGGAAAGGTCGTTGGTTGGTTAGAGAAATTATTAGGTGGGACGGATCCACCATGTCATTCATGGGATTAACCAATAGAATTTTGCCATGTCAAAAGAACTCCTTAAATTTAGGCACAATTTTAACTCAAGGTTTAAGCCCCTTTTAAAATAAACCCTATATAAAAGGTAAGTCCTCAAATTTAAGATATTATTGGGATAGAGTTTTAGAAAATTGATGAATTGTCTTCATATTATTGGTTGGTCCCATAGATGACGTGATGGGTCCGTCCCACCTAATAATTTCTTCGTTGGTTGACACAAGAGATCTTGTGATCATCCAATCATGTTCGAGCTGAGGAATTGGAATTGAAAGTTGAAATGGATTGTTAAAGTCTATGAATTTATATAAACATTTTGATTGAAGCTCCTGCCTCCTAGCAATTGAAGCTCTATGGATCGGAGAGGCCAGTCCATTTACGGACGGCAATAGGGTCGGGCGGAGGTGGAGGAGGCTTTTGGTTTTTTGTTCTGCCTTGCCCCATCCTGCCCCATCAAATATATTTCTTTTCTTATAAAATATGTTTAATTAAATTTCAGTATAACAAATTATGTCATTTATTACACATTTATTATTTTTTTATAATTGATAATAATGAAATAATAATTTCAATAATTAAGTTAATTAAAATTTCAAAATTAATATAAATATTTTATTTAATTACTTAAAAATCTCTAAAATATATAAAAATGAATTTTGAAAATATTATTATTAATATATACAAGCAGGGCGGCCTGCGCTTGCGCTGCAGTCATCTTCTTATTAGGGCTAAAAGTGCATTACCTAAATTCTACTCCTCCATTTCTAGGTAATTCATCAAAATAAAGCTAATATTCTACTCCTCCATCTCTATATAATTCATCAAAGTAATGCTAATATTAATTGTTATTTGAAATGTATGTTGATTATCTAAAAAAACATAGTATGCTGCAATCATTTTTTAATCTTGATTGCAATTGTTAAATTAATAGACTCGGGTAGGTGGAAGAATTTGGCTTCTGCATAAGAAAGGCTTAATTTTTTGTAGTCAATGAGCATGTATAGTTGTCGTAGGAAAATTGAATTAGTTGGGAGCATTTGTAGGAGTATATGTAATTTACACAATGCATCACAAAATGGTTGTACCTAGCATTGGCTAACTGTGCTGTTGAAAATGTGGAAATATATCAAACATAAGCAACTAATAGAAACCTCAATAAAAAGAAAGTCGAATGATAAATTAAAAAAAAAAAACTTTTGTAAAATAAAGGCTCAAATCTCAAATAGGTCCCCCAACTTTGCCATAAATCTCAAATAAGGGCCCGAACTTTAAAAAGGGCTAAATAAAGGCCCCAACTTTTAGGGAAAGCTCAAATAGGTTCATTCTATTAAACTGATTTTTACTTTTAGCTTCAAATTTCGACCATATTGGATGTAATATTTTTCGATTTTAGACTAGAGTACCATCGACATTTGATAGGGAGTTAATTAAGTTTAACCCTACTGTTAATAAGGGTTTTTAACGTAATTAATGTGTTTTTTTATTTTTAATCCTGAATTAAAAGTTATTTTGTATTTTTATTTTTTATTTTATGTTAGTTATTTTCCTAAATTCATAATTATAAAAGTCAAATGTCAATTTCTTATTTGTTCACACAATTTTTTTCTACAGTGTGACTCACGCTCTGATTGTATTAACAGAATGAACCTATTTGAGCCTTCCCAAAAAGTTGGGACCCTTATTTGACATTTTTTAAAGTTCGGACCCTTATTTGAGATTTAAGGCAAAGTTGGGGGACTTATTTGAGATTTCAGCCTAAAATAAAAGAGGAATAAGGAAATGTTAAATTTAAGTATCAAATAATATAATCAACAAATAAATCCAGATTTACCTCAAAATATTGCGGTGAGTGGAAGGATCTTATCAACGTCCACCTGGAAATTTTAGGAAACAGAGCGGAATCCATGTGAAACTAATTCAGAGAAATGTTAGGGAAGAAGAAACCCACTCAAATAAAAATGAAGACGAAAGGAAAACAAAACTGAAATGTCAATAGTTTACCCATGAATCAACCATTATTGCAGATACATTTATAGCACCAATCCTTTGAAATTCCGGCAGAGGAGTGAACCGGTAAATCCTAATATCCACACACAATTAATATGTAATTAAAACACACTTAATCATAAATATAAAAATAGTAAATTACAAAAAAAAGAGCAACAGGAAAAGTAAGGGAGGAAATTCATCGAGGGCCTTTTTAGTCACCCGAAAAAGTGCGAAAAGACCAAAAAAAGCCAAAAGGAGGCACCACATTAATCCTCAATTTGGCCTTTAAGTAATTTTCATAGTCACTAAAAATAATATATAGTATATATGGGCGGGGCAAGACGGAGGTTACCATATACCACAACTGCCCTGCCCAAAAAAAATGGGGCAGGACAGGACAGGACGGGAACCGCATGATGGTGCGGGTTTTGCCATGTCCATTCTTAAATCTTAACATGTTTCCATATTTATAATCAACCATCAATAGCTGACGTATAATTAGTGTTTTAACAACTACTAAATACGCGCACTTTAGTAGATGTTAAAGGTCAATATTTGACGGGCTTCGAAACAAACAAAGCTCATTAAAATCTATAAGCCATAGCTCACTTCTCTTATCAAAATTATCAAATCTCAAAGTCCAAACACCTAAACAGCCTAAATAACATCTCAAACCCTCGTAAAAGCCCACGCAATTTAAATTTATACCCAAAACTACATATGTTTTTTTCCATCATCCAATGCCGTAAAACATCGAACTCATTACTCAACATCAACTTCCAAGTCACTTAGCAGCTAATTATCACTATTTCCACTACAAGGCACTACTACAACCTTGAAGCACCAAGTTGGGAGTAGCTCTTCCATCCTCAAGTCACCAGCGTGCGGAGGTAACTCCCTCCTGGCCTAGCATCACCAAATAACCTTCCAAAGCGTGAAATATCTTAACTAGCAGCAAGGTATTAATAAATTGTCCATGCAACTCCCGTGGGGAATTCATGTTGCATAAATTTGGAACTGTGGCCATATTTAACCCTTTGATGGATAGAAATTATATTGCTCCATTATTGAACATAAAATCACATCAACTCCCTTTCGACGGATTTTTCGGTACAATTTTTCGGGTACAATTTTTCGGGTCAATCGGTTTCGGATCACTTTGGGTTCGGATAATTTCAGGTTCAGATCCATCAAGGTTCGGATCATTTCAAGTTGTAGGTCATTTCGGGTTTGGGTCGGATTTGGTTTCAGCGGATTGGATCGGGTACCTGTTATCAAGTCAAATTTTGGCTGCTCTAGGACTAACCTTAATTTTACAACACAAAAGTTGTTAAATTAATAAGAGCCACATAAACTAAACAGGGAAAAAAAGCATTGCATAAAGTGACTTTTAACTCATTTAATCTACCTAATCTGAACAGCTAAATGTGTTATTCTCTCATAAGAACAAATATATAAAACTTATCTAATCTAATTATCACAATCAAGGCATTTTGATCACTTTAACACAACGAACTACTCAGTTTTGAAACCAACTTCATCAATCTACCCTTGGTTGCAAAACTGCAGACTCCCAGTTTGTCTTTAAGATCTTCAAATTTGTTATTGGTTAGTAGTTTTGTCAAAATGTCAACAACCTGCATTTTAGTTTTTGTTAGATTAGACAGATTACATGCAACTACTGTTTATGATATGATTATGCTTTCTTAGTGCTTTATGAGCTGTATTAAGCTAAATTTGCATGTTAACAGGTGTTATACACTTGTCTTTTGCTTTGTCAATTTTCTTACATGGAAATTTACATGTGTCTTTATGTTTTTATCAGGTATAAATGAAATGCATGCAAGACTTAGCAACTGTAGCTAATGTCTTTTCCAGATTAACTTCTCTGTTTTTCCTTCTTCTTTCTCTCTTCATACCAGTTAATCTCCTTTTATGTCTATTAAAAACTAACAATTGGTATCAAGAGCTTTTAAGTTCTTTGAGTGACCAGTGAGGGGGTGAAACACGAGTGAAAGAGTGAGGATTTTGTAGTCATGGCTTCAGGCAGTGGTGTTCCTATGCCACCAGTATTCACTGGCCAGAATTATCATCTATGGTCAGTGAAGATGAAGACTTATCTGCAGGCACATGAACTTTGGGAGGTGGTTGACACAGGCAGAGATCCTACACTACTCAGAGGAAATCCAACTCTTGCTCAAATGAAGCATCATGGAGAGCAAGTTGCAAAAAAATACAAAGCTCTCTCATACATACAAAATAGTGTCTCTGAGGCTATTTTCACAAGGATTTTAACCTGTGAAACTCCTAAAGAAGCATGGGATATGATCAAGGAAGAATTTCAAGGATCTGATAAGTCAAGACAGCAACAGTTGGTGACCTTGAGAAGACAATTTGAAGTTATCAGAATGAAGGAAGATGAGACTATAAAGCAGTATGTTGACTAGATTATTGGTCTTGTTAATCAAATTAAGATCCTTGGTGATAATGATTTTGCTAACAAAAGAATTGTTGAGAAGATCATCAATACTCTTCCAGAGAAATATGAAACGAAACTTTCTGCTCTTGAAGTTCAAATAAATGTATCAGAGATGTCTTTGCAAGAACTTGTGAATTCTCTGTATTCACTTGAACAAAGAAGAGCTTCCAGAAATCAAGAAGCCGCAGAAGGAGCATTTTCTGCAAGAGGAAAAGAGAAAGCTCAAAGCAGCAGCAAGAAGAAAAGTGACTGGAAGAAAAATAAGAACAATAAGGAAGCTGGAACAAGTAATAATGATGATGATAAGAAGAAGTCTCCTTTGTGTAAGCATTGCAAAAGGCCATACCATGCTGAGAAGGATTGCTGGTTCAATCCAAATGCTACATGCTCCAAGTGTAATCAGAAAGGACATGTAGAAAAAGTCTGCAAAAACAAGCCTCAATAGCAACAACAAGCCCACTTGGCTGGAGATACAGAGTTGCATGATGAGCAGATGTTTGTTGCAACATGTTTTGCTGGAAATTCAAGCGGAAACAGGAATGAATGGCTAGTTGATAGTGGCTTTACACATCATATGGTTCATAACAGAGGACTTTTCAAAAATCTTTATATCAGCTTCAACTCCAGAGTCAGAATTGGCAATGGAGACTACTTGGAGGTGAAAGGAAAAGATGATATTATGGTAAACACTCCAAGAGGTAAAAAAGTTATTACATATGTTTTTTATGTGCCTGAGATAGATGCAAATCTGATTAGTGTTGGTTAGTTACTTGAAAGGGGCTATAAGGTAGTGTTTAGTGATAATACTTGCATTATTAGTGAATCTTCTGGTTTAGATTTGATGACAATTGAAATGAATAACAGATGTTTTAGTTTGACTTGGGGCGAATCTAGTGCTCTTTATATCTGTCAAAGATGAATCTAGTCTATGGCATATGAGACTAGGACATGTGAATTATTTTTCACTAGATTATTTGCAGAAGCATGACATGTTGCTAAATTTGCCTAAGTTTGTTACAAAAAGTGAGATATGTGAGGTGTGTCAGCTAGGTAAACAGGCTAGAGTTCCATTTCCCTTGAGATCAAACTGGAAAGCTACCGAGAAGCTTCAACTGATTCATTCTGATCTTTGTGGTCCAATGAGAACTTCTTCACTCAATGATAGCAGATATTTCATACTGTTCATTGATGATTTCACCAGATTTGCATGGGTTTTCTTTATGAAACAGAAGTCTGATGTTGCTGGTATTTTTTGGAAATTCAAGGCCTGGATTGAGACTCAGGTTGGGAATAAAATACAAGTACTTAGAAGTGATAATGGAACTGAGTACACATCTAACAGATTTGAAGAATTTCTGAGAGAAGCTGGTATTGAGCATCAACTTACTGCTACTTACACACTACAACAAAATGGTGTAAGTGAAAGAAAGAACAGGACAGTCATGGAAATGGCTAGATGTCTTTTGTTTGAGAAGCAATTGCCTAAGAAATTTTGGGCAGAAGCTATTAACACAACTGTATACCTTCAAAACAGGCTTTTCACAAAAGCAGTTGAAGGAAAAACTCCTTATGAGGCTTGGTTTGGTAAAAAGCCAAGTGTTTCACATTTGAAGGTCTTTGGGTACATTTGTTATGTGTGGATACCAGAGGCAAAAAAAAGCAAGCTTGAAGAGAAAGTTGAAGTCTGCATATTTTTTGGTTACAACAACAATGTGAAAGGCTATAGGGCTTTCAATCCCAAAACAGGCAAAGTAGTTGTGAGTAGAGATGTGACTTTCAATGAAACTGCACTGTGGAATTGGGAGAGAAATGAAGTTGAAGTACCTGATGCAGTTCAACCGTCATATGAGCAGCAACAAACAGAAGCAGAATTATTTGATGATGAAAATATTGATGATCAGCCTGTCAGAGGTACAAGATCACTTGATGAGATTTATCAGAGATGTTCAATTGCAGTTTTGGAGCCAAGTTGCTATTTTGAGGCTTCAAAAACATCTGAATGGGTGGCTGCAATGAAGGAGGAGTTGAGAATGATTGAGAAAAATCAGACTTGGGAGCTAGTTGAGAGACCTCATGATAAGAATGTCATTGGTGTCAAATGGGTTTACATAACAAAATTGAATCCTGATGGCACTACAAACAGATTGAAAGCAAGATTGGTTGTGAAGGGCTATGCTCAGTTATATGGGGTGGATTATACAGAAACCTTTGCATCAGTTGCAAGGTTGGATACTATAAGGCTTTTGCTTGCAATTGCAGCACAAAAGTAATGGAAAATTCACCAGTTAGATGTTAAATCTGCCTTTCTCAATGGATATCTGCAGAAGAAAATATTTGTTGAGCAACCAGAGGGCTTTCAAGTCAAGGGAAATGAGGACAAAGTGTATCTCTTGAAGAAGGCTTTGTATGGTTTGAAGCAGACACCTAGAGCCTGGTAGGACAGAATCAATACTCATTTGATTCAGATTGGTTTTTGTAGAAGTCCACATGAACCAACTCTTTATGTTAAACAAGATGGAAGTGAGGTCTTGATTGTTTCTCTGTATGTGGATGATCTTCTGGTATGTGGTAGTGATTCATCAATGGTTTTCAGTTTCAAGAAGGAAATGGAGAAAGTTTTTGAGAAGACAGATCTTGGAGAAATGAATTATTTTCTTGGCATGGAAATTTCTCAAAGTCAAAATGGGATTTTCATTGGCCAACACAAATTCTCTAAGGAAATTTTGAAGAAATTTCAAATGGAAAACTGCAAGGCAGTGAGCACTCCATTGAGTCCAAGTGAGAAATTTTCAAGAATTGATGGCAGTAATGTTGCTGATGCTTCAGTTTACAGGAGTTTGATTGGTTGTCTTTTATATTTATCTGCTACACGCCCTGATATTATGTTTGTTGTTAGCCTTTTATCTAGATACATGCATTCACCTAGTGAAGTTCATTACAGAGCTGGAAAAAGGGTTCTAAGATACATTAAAGGAACTCTTAGCTTTGGTGTTTTCTTTACTAAGGTTGAAAAGGCTGAGCTCTTAGGATATTCTGATAGTGATTGGGCAGGGTGTGTTGATGACATGAGAAGCACATTAGGGTATGTATTCACTCTTGGTTCTGGTGTTTTTGCTTGGAAATCAAAAAAGCAGGAGACTGTTGCACAATCAACTGCAGAAGTTGAATATATTGTAGCATCTGAAGCAGTAAATCAAGCAATATGGCTGAAGAGGTTGTGTGAAGATGTGAAGCAAGGAGTGAAGGAACCTATAAAGATTCTGGTGGACAATCATTCTGCTATAGCAATAGCAAAGAAGCCTGTATTTCACAGCAGGACAAAACACTTTAAAATCAAGTTTCATTATGTTCGTGAGATGGAGCATGAAGGTGAGATCAGTTTGCAGTATTGTTCTTCTGAGGAGCAAGTTGCAGACATCTTGACAAAACCCTTACCAAGATTTAGGTTTGAAGCTCTGAGAATGAAGCTTGGAGTTTGCAGTAAACAGTCTAAGGAGGAGTGTTAGATTAGACAGTTTACATGCAACTACTGTTTATGATATGATTTTGCTTTCTTAGTGCTTTATGAGCTGTATTAAGATAAATTTGCATGTTAACAGGTGTTATACACTTGTCTTTTGCTTTGTCAATTTTATTATATGCAAATTTACATGTGTCTTTATGTACTTATCAGGTATAAATGAAATGCATGCAAGACTTAGCAACTGTAGCTAATGTCTTTTCCAGATTAACTTCTCTGTTTTTCCTTCTTCTTTCTCTCTTCATACCAGTTAATCTCCTTTTATGTCTATTAAAAATTAACAGTTTTGCAATCAATAAGCTCAACCTCTCCATGTTCTTGTGCTTTCCTAATAATACGAAACTTAATCTTAAAATGTTTTGTTTTGCCATGCTGAACTGGATTCCTTATGATTGCTATAGCTGACTGATTGTCACAGAACATCTTCACAACTACACACTCAAACCTAACTCCACTCTCTACTTCCCTCTCCTACATAGCTCACCATGGAGAATACGACTTAAGTATTGAAATGTAATCATAAGACTAAACCCCTACCACTGCTCTGAAGGCATTTTTGTGTTGCAAGTCTATTTTCTCAAATTGAGAGGGGGAAGTCAAGCCAAGCTCCAATCCAAGTTTCTTCAACAAGTTAGCATTTTGGCATCAACAATCACCATCGAGTTTTCATAATCGAACCAACTAACGAACTGATCAAGGGTCCGATCGGTGGTCCGATCCAATGTCGAAAACTTAGATTTCACTATTAAAGGCATAAAATAAATAAATGTTCTGATTGCGAATTGCTATATAGGGTTGGGAAGAACCTATTCTCAACCCAATGATCGAAGCCTTTTTAATTTTGATCCAAGAAATAAAAGATTTTTAGATGTATTTAAACAGACAATATATAATGGAAACCTGAGTTTTATCCCCTGATTCTTTTTTATAAACTAAATGGGATAGCAACTCGTTATGTTACTACAATCTCTTTTTGTACTTATGAATTTTAATGTTGTATAAATAAAAATTGTTTGTTTGTGAAAAAAAAAAAAAAACTTTTACCTAAAAAAAAAACAGACAATATTCTCAGATGGGTAAATTGAATATGTTGGAACTTGGAACAAGATCTAGTTTACTGTATGAATAAAAAAACAAAAACAAAACAAAACTCCCCTTGTCTTTTGGAGCCTCGTCAGACGTCAGTCACCACGTTGACTCTCTTACCCCCCTTTTTTTGCTGTTCACTTCACTCCTCATTACCTGACTCTTTCACTTCCCAAACGATGCCTATCCTTCGATTCCTTTTCTTCTTCCTTTTCCTCTTCTTCTCAGTTCATTCCGAGGAAGACACTCCAATAGCTCGTTTCCGACGTTACCTTCAATTCAATACGGCTCATCCCAACCCAAACTACGCCGACCCAGTCTCTTTCCTCATCTCCCAAGCCGACTCCATCGGTCTCCAAGCCCGAACCCTCGAGTTCATCCCTTCTAAACCAGTTCTCCTTCTAACATGGCCTGGCTCCGACCCTTCTCTCCCTTCTGTTCTCTTCAACTCCCACCTCGACTCTGTCCCTGCCGAACCGGACAAATGGTCCTACCCTCCTTTCTCTGCCACTCTCACCCCCGATGGTAAAATCTACGCGCGTGGTGCTCAAGACGACAAGTGCATCGCCATCCAATACTTGGAAGCCATACGCAACCTCAAGGCCAATGGGTTTGTTCCTTTAAGAACTGTTCACGTTTCTTATGTTCCTGATGAAGAGATTGGTGGGTTCGATGGGAGTGCCAAATTTGTTCCTTCCAAAGAATTTGAGGATTTAAATGTTGGGTTCGTTTTGGATGAAGGGCAGGCTTCTACTGGTGATGAGTTCAGAGTGTTTTATGCTGATAGGTCACCTTGGCACCTTACAATAAAAGCTAGCGGAGCTCCAGGGCATGGTTCCAATATGTATGATAATTCGGCAATGGAAAATCTGATGAAGAGTATTGAAGTTATTACCAAGTTTAGAGACAGTCAGTTTGATGTTGTCAAAGCTGGGGAAGCTATGAACTCTGAGGTTATTTCGGTTAATCCTGTTTACTTGAAGGCTGGGATCACTACCCCAACTGTGAGTTAGTTTCTGATAGTTTTGTTCGTTGTTATATAGAGTAATTGCTATTCGTGGATTTGTAAATGGTTTTGATGATAGGTGAATTTTTGTTTGTGTAGGGATATGCAATGAATGTGCAACCTTCAGAGGCTGAAGCAGGGTTTGATCTTAGGTTGCCACCTACTGCTGATCCGGATCTCATCAGGAAAAGAATTGCTGAAGAATGGGCACCGGCTAGAAGGAACATGACATATGAGGTAAGGGTTATTTTTCAGTACAATTTTTGCTGTTATATTCATTTATTGAAAGTTTGCAACTACAGTGTTCTTTTTAGTGATTGGGTAAGTTGATTGCCTCAATTGGTATTAATATTATTGTTACATGATTTCTTTAAGGTTTGTCCAAATGAAGTAATCGTGCTATTTGATGGTCTATTATTATAGTTTGCCAATAACTGGAGGAAATATTACAAGATTTACAGAATGATTCTGGTTTGTCCGTTGCCGAATCTGGCAATAGCACCTCACTGTAATAAGTAGAACTCTTTTCTTTTTTGGCCAAATTACTAGTATAATAGAATTCATAGAAGCCAGGCTTTAGTTTGTTAATGGTTCCTACATATTAATGAAAGCTGTACAATGGTACATTTGTGTGGGTTGGCAGTTAAATCAAACAATATTAACACAGTGTTAAAGCGTATTACTCTCACATCCTATACCCTGTGATCAATCATACTCTTCAGTCTTCGCTTCTACTTCAAATGCTATTCCTTTAGTTAACTAGAAAAATCTGCAAAGCGCCTAGTGCGTAAATAATAATTTTTATATCTTCAAATGTTTCCTTTCATTATTTTTTTAACCGACTAAATCATCATTTCTGGAATGGTCAGTCTTCAAACATGTTTTATGCAGTTCTGACAAACATAGGCACTGCTAGAACTCACCTATCTGGCTGTAGCAGAGCAAAATTCTGTTTCTTAGAAAATTAGAACAGCAAAGTAAGACAGCTGTGAAATTGCAACAATAAAGGTTGCCCAGTGTTTTCTTCCAATGGGTGAAAATTATGCCATTGCAGTCTTCAATCATGTCGCGGTGATTTTAATCAGTAACATCTTCTTCTTCTTTCATTTTTTTTCCTTTTTTTTTTTTTTTTCGCTTTCAAATTTGGTTTTGACTATTGATGGTTGGTTTGAGATGCATTGCAATATAATTTCTCTTGTTTCTGAGGTCTGCTATTTTTTGTCTTTGGCTTTCTTGTAGACAGTATGCACCTTAAATGTGAAATGATTTGTTCAAGATTGCTGGTAATAACAAGTTTAACTGTAGTTGCATCTGTAAAGTCAGCGTAGGATGTTGTTGTCCCTATAACTCTCTCTATATACACCTTTTATCAATTCTAAGAGAATCCTCTTGTTGCAGAGATGATAGATCCTTTCACGGCCTTACTATTTAATTCAATTTAGAGAGGGCCAATAGGAGATTACATGGACCGCCCTTTAATTACACATTTTCTTTTTCTTTTTTTTTTTGGAGGAATTTAATGACACTGACTCTAAATATATACATCTTTTATCTATTCTAAGAGAATCCTCTTGTTGCAGAGATGATGGACCCTTTTCAGGGCCGTCGTATACACTTGTTCAATTTCACAGGTCAATAATAGGGTTTTTTTTACTATTACTTATAATCGGAAACTGCGTTTTTAAAAAGAGTTAGTCAACCCTTTATGTCTAACTTGTAAAACGATTTGGGAATAATATTAGGGTTAATGATCAACAACATCAAACAAGTAAGAATGTATGTCCCTTGATGCTAAGTGCTTTCTTGTTTGGCAGATTATTGAGAAAGGGCCTTTAAGAGATTACATGGGCCGCCCTTTAATGACACTGACAAACGATTCAAATCCCTGGTGGCCTGTCTTCAAGCAAGCTATTGAAGCAGCTGGAGGAAAACTTTCAAGGCCTGAAATCTTAGCTTCAACAACTGATGCACGATTTATGAGAGAAAGAGGCATTCCTACTCTTGGTTTCTCCCCAATGACAAACACTCCCATCTTGTTGCATGACCATAATGAGGTTTGACTAACTGCTAACATATCATCACATTTCTTACTTTTAAGCAGCATTTTGTGCTCATACTGGGTCTTGTCTTGCAGTTCCTGAAAGATACAGTGTACTTGCGGGGAATCTCAGTGTACGAATCTGTAATAAGTTCTCTGAGTTCCTTCAAGGGAGAATCTCATAAGATGCATTTAACTAGTTGATTAATGGTAGAAAGTTCCCATATGCTGACCTCAGTATTGATGCACTGTGACTTGGTACGATCAATAATCTTCTACTTGCTGCTTATTTACGAATTAACAATGTACATGCATTTTGGGTATCTCATTTTGCTTGTCCCGTGTACTTTGTGTAAAATCGTTGTTTTATTTCCATAAATGGACTGGCTCACTATATAATCTTACTGATATCAAGCAATATTAGAATCTGCACAACTACTACAATTCTAAACTTGATATTTGAAATGCCTAGTTTAGATTCCTTTGGTCTTGAAATTAGATATACATGATGTGGTTTAATGATCGAACTTTAATATAGAATGTATTTTGTGTTCTGTTAGCATCTGGTACACACTTTGCACCTTTTTGGTCATTGTGTTTGTTGTACTTGCTGGAATGCCATAGGTGCACGAGTTTGGTTGTTTGCCTCTATCTCACCATTTTTAAGTAGTGAAGGTTGGATTTGTAGTTTAGAGTTCATAGTATTCTACTTGAATTTAAATTTTTTGGAATGTAAATATGTTCTATTTGAGTTATTAAATGTATTTGATATTGTTTTTTAATGAGTGATTCCTGCATTTTTTCTTGTATACAGTGAATTTAAAATTTAATGTGTATACACATGTATGCTTTCAAGTTTTAAGGCGCATATAATGAAATTAGGATACTCTAACTTGAATTTATGCGTGAAATCCTTTTGTTCTTTAAGATTATGTTTGGTAGTAAGGATGATTAAGCATGGAGATTTGAAAAGTTGAAAAGGAGTTGCAAAGTAGAAGAGAGTCTGAGAAAACTGATCCACTGAACCAACATGCTTGTGAGGTAGACAAGAGAAATAGAATAGTGAAGGAGAATGGAGAGAGAAATAAGTGGGAAATCAGATAGAAATTTTACAAGTGGAAGAAACACTGGAATGAGAGGGGAGAAACTGCCAGAAACAGATGAGAAGAAATTGTGACACTTTATCTTAATATTTTATATCTCCATAATCAAAAACTACTGTAAATTAAATAGGAAAAACGTTGATTTGTTTAGATCAATTTTATGATATATGACAAAGTAATGAAGTAAACTCCTACATTTTATAATCCCTGCATTATCTTCTCTTTGCTTAGCTTGGGATTAGGGTTAAAAAGCTGATCTTGATTAGATAGTTTTGTGCATGGTTCATAGTTTGTTATTTTTATTTCATCTCTTGTCTATCTGGATTACATTACAGTAACAATCCGACTTAGGTCGTATTTCTGGTTGATTCACTCGTGTTTGGAATTTGGATACACTTTGTTCTCAGGTTATATAGTATTTGAAATTGAAACCATTTCAGTGTTGAAATGCTTCAGCATTCAGGTTATTGACTTGTGCATCAATTTATACCGAGATTGGGAGGTGGCAAAATCTTCAAGAGGAAGCTGAAGGAACACAGCAGAGCTTTATGTTTGTACAATAAGAGAGGATACATGGAATGAATAAATGAGCTGCCGAAGAGCCGATACCTTATCTGTAAGAATACACTTTGAGTAACAGTCTGTCATTAACCAATCTGAACTCATTTTCAAGGTATTAAACTATGGAAGGGAATGAAATATTTTGTTTAATAATAAAATGACAGATTTGGCATGAAAAATTATTAGATAGGGTAGGTCTTTTTTTTTTTTTTTGGCAGGTAGATAGATAGAGTCGGTCTACCACGCCACGCCATGTCATGGTCTGAACACTAATATTATGCCAAGTTAGAGGGTTTTGCTACAATCACTAATACGGTAATACCCTACCCAAGTCCACAATAATGTCCTAAAAGTTTTTATTTACCTTGTAAATTCTATTTCTTCATGACCTGTGGCTAAATTTTAGTGTATATATATGAGTGGTTGGGATCATAACTGACGTAATATATATACCGAACCTATCTGATAGTAATTTCACCTTTTGCATTAGTTGATATTTTGCCTTCTTCTCTAGCCAGTAGCCAGTAGCCAGTAGCCAGTTATTTAGATAGAATTTGAACCCTAATAGTTTCCAAATTCGAGTAGGCAGTCAATAAGGTGACTCAAGCTGTCGCAAACTCATGAAAGAATGATTAATCGTATAAAATCAGGATTCATCCTACATCTAACAATTATGAATGGGAGAAAATTTTCTTGAATAACAATTAAAAGGTAAGGTTAAAATCATTTCCAAAACAATTAGTAACAAAAAAGCAGTATCAAGCTGTAAAACTACAGATATCAACAAATCAAAGCTACAGTGCAAGTGTTTTTCCAGCTAAGGGGATAATGATCAACATGCCTATCTCTTTCGAAAAGAACAAGAAACATGTATTTAATATGGGTAAATGACATATTTACATGCCAAGATCTGTCCTTTAAAATCTTTCTGCTAGTTTTTGTTCGAATGGCTAAACACCAGAAATGTATCTTTCGAAGCATACATCATCCATGACTTTCTCAAGTTATAGATTTTGTTAAAAAGTCTGCAAGTCATAAATTTGGAAGACAATTGTAGGGTACTTTGGTTATGGGCTTAGACACCTGAATTAAACTACAACCACAAATCTTTTTTCAGGTCTAATAATTATTGATGTGAAAAAACTACTACAAGCACCACTCGACAAGCTTATTGAAAAGTTCACATTTCTCACTGAAGGTCAAGGTAGGCCAGGTCTAATTCTACCTCAACCAAATTGCATTCCATGCCATTTACTTCTGACTTCAAAGATGAATAGAAGGGTCTAAAGCTACAGTCCAGAAAATGAGAGACCAAAAAGCTAATAAGTGTTTTCTTCTTCATTTTCAATCAATAAACAAATAAATTTAGCCATTTAGTGACCAATGGTTGAATTAATCTAATATAAACAGACTGCATTATTAATGAAACAAAAATAACAATAATACTAACATATTGCAGTGTTGCCCTACCAAATCAAAGATTTCTATTCTTCAGCAGTAAAACAGGGCTAGTAAATAGAGGTACCTAGTAAATATCAAGCTGTAAAACTACATAATATCAACAAATTAGGGCTAAATGCGCAATTTAGGTACTAACGTTTGCCGCAAATGACAATTCAGATTCTAACGTTAGCCCTTGTGTAAATTTAGGATCTAACGTTATCGGGATGGGTCAAATCATGTCAAAATCAGACGGTCCCGTATGATGGCAAAACACGCGCTAATAACCCCGCGTGACTACATCCACGTGGATTTTTTTTACCAGCTGGCGTCTGAAAAAGATAGGAAAAATGTTTTTTTTTGTTTTGGGTTAAAAAAAAGAAAATAAAGTAAAAACCCATTAACCCGAAATAACCCCTCAATTAACCCCCGATAAAAAACCCTAATTCCCCAATTCTGAAAAAACCCAATTTCTTTTTTTCTAACTTCTCTCTTCTTCTCTCTTCGAATTCGATAGTTTCAGTTCAATATAACAAATAAGTCGTTCGATTTCCCATGGAATAGGGTTAAATATCAGACTGGGTTTGTTCGAATTCACCAGCGGAGAATTTGATAGAACAATCACAGAGTAGTTTCGCGAAAAGATTGATCGAGTTCGGTGGGTTCGGTTTTAATAACAGGTACGTTCGAAGTAATTGTTGTTATGTTTTTGTATTTCATTTTATTTCGTTTATAGTTTAGGATTCGTTTGTCTGGTTTCTGTTGTCGTTATGTTTTCCATGGAAAAAACAACCTATTTTTGATTATTGAGTTGTTAATTTTGATTTTAAAGTTGTTTGTAATACCATTAAAATATTGGTGAAATGTCCCTTTCGAAGATGATGATGGACCACTATATAAATTTATTAATACAAAAATTAATAAAGTAATGAAAAATTTGAACTGCAATTGTTGTCTGTTAACTTTTTAATAAGTCCATGTTTTGTTGTCATGAAACAGGATGACTTTTGAATTTTTCACGTTAAGGGTGCACCATGGTGGGTTCTTTGCATGACATGGCAAAAGGCTCAAATATTTGAATGAAAGTGTGGATAATATAAGGTTAGCTGTCGAACAATTTAGTTTAGGTGAGTTACAAGCTATCTGTCGAGAGAAGGGTTATCTAAATATTTTGAATATTTTTTATCTAAGGCCTAGGTTTAAGTTGGATGAAGGATTTAGGAAAGTTTATAATGTTGAATCTGCCATGGACATGTTTAGTGAAATGTTACCCAGGAACTTCATTGAAGTGTTTATTGAGCATGGTATAGAAGAAGTAGAAGTTTGACCTGAGTTACCAGCACCTCCTGCTGAGGGAGATATTGGTGATGGTGAAGTAGGTCAGGGAGATAATTTACGGCATGAGATAGGTGTTGAGGATTTGGGTGGTTTAGGAGGTGATGATTTAGCTGAAAATCTGGTTGAAAATGTAGAAGAAAATGTTGTAGAAAATGTAAATGAAAATGTTGAAAAGGTAGTTGAAAATGCTGCAGAAGCTGAAACAGTTATTGAAAATGAGGTAGAAGTTGAAGATGTAAATGATGAGGTTGGTGCTACTGATTTAGGTGGTATAGAAGCTGATGAATGATTTAATATTGTTCAAAATGCTCCAGATCCAGTTGAAGAAAGGGTTGAAAAAACAGTTCAAGAAAGGGTTGAAGAAAGAGTTCAAGAAAGGGTTGAAGAAAGAGTTCAAGAAAGAGATGTTGCTGATGTAGAAGGTGGGGGTGGAGAAGTAAATAGGGATGGTGAAGATGTCAATCTATTTGACATTGAAGTTGAGTCAGATCATGAAATTGAAGTGGAAGGGGTGGATCCAGTTTATTATACACAGACTGGGTACGGGGAAGACAGTGATGATGAAGAATTTGTTTCTGACAGGGAAAACATTTTAAGAGAACTGAGGGGCCAACGAAAGGCCCCTGCAGCTGAAGAAAATAATGCCACTGTAAATAGAGATGACCCATCAGTTGATGATAATGATGTAGAAGCTGGTGATAATGCTACCGGTGGGGTGTTTGAAGATGAATTCTACTATGAGGAAGAACTGTTTGGGCAAGTTGTGGAAGAGGAAGATGAAATGATTGATGATGCAACAAGGAGAAAACGGTGATTTTCCAGTGTTTGATGAGATTGCAGAGAAGCCCTTTATTGAAAAGGGAATGTTGTTTACAAACGCAGAACAGTTTAAAAGGGCAGTTTCTTTAATTGCAATTCATGACAGAAGGGGTATTGTTTAGGCTAGAAATCACAAGAACTGGGTAAGAGGCAAGTGCGGAACCATTGGATGTCCTTGGGTGATATATGGTTGCATGGATAGGCACTTGAAGTCATTTCAAGTGAAGACATGGCACCCAGATAGTTATCATAATTGCAACCCTATCTACTATAATCCAAGGATGACCAAGAAGCTGTTTATTGACTTGTTTAGAGATGACCTGAGAGATGACCCTTTCATGCAGAGTTGTAAACTTATTAAAGAATGCAAGAAGAAATATAAATGCAATGTATCGTTTGCCATGGTCAGAAGAGCCAAGAAACAATTGTTTGATGAGGTTCTGCAGAATTATAGTAAGGAGTTTGGCATGGTATGGGACTATGGAGCTGCTATCAGAGCTTCAAATCCAGTTAGTACAGTTAGGGTTAAAGTTGAAGATGCCTCTGGTGAGTCTGCAGTTTTTGATAGATTTTATGTGTGCTTTAATGCACTGAAGCAAGGCATGCTTGGAGGTAACAGGCCTTTTATTGGCCTTGATGGTTGCTGGCTGAAAAGCTTAACTAAGGGGGAGTTGTTGATTGCAGTTGAGAGAGATGGGAATAACCAGATGTACCCATTTGCTTGGGCACTGGTCAGAGGTGAAAACAAACACTCATGGAAGTGGTTTATTGATCTGGTCATTGAAGACCTGGATACCACTAACAATGGGATGGGATGGACAATAATGACAAATCAGATGAAGGTAACATTCTTTTAATTATTTTTGTAAATGATTTTAGTAAATGATTTTGCTTGTTATTTTACTAATTATAATTTTTTACTCATATGCAGGGATTGGACATTGCATTTGCAGAACTATTGCCTAAGGCTGAGCACAGATATTGTGCTCGCCATGTGTATGTGAACTTTTATCATAGAGGTTTCAAAGGTGAAGAGATGAGGCAATGCTTCTGGAAAATTTCACATGCATCCACTGTTATATGAAGCTGCAATGGAAGAATTGAAGCAGAAAAGCACACTTGCGTGGAAGGACTTAAAACAAAAAGCCCCTGATCATTATAGATGGTGTCGAGCCTTCTTCAATGAAGAATCTATGTGTGAGTTAGTAGACAACAACATTGTAGAAGCATTTAATGGGTCATTGTTGGCTGCTAGGAAGATGTCTGTTGTTAGTTTATTTGAAGAAATTAGGAGAAGGCTTATGGAGAGAATAAGTCAGAAATTAAAGGAGTGCAGTCGATGGAAAGGTGGGATTGGTCCGAGAATCTGGAAAGTTATTGAGAAGAACACAAGGGCAGCAAATTATTGTGAGGTCATCTTCAGTGGTGCTGCTGGTTATGAAATAATGCATGGTGAAGACAGATATGTGGTCAATCTTACTGAGAAGACCTGCAGTTGTGAAAATATACTCTTAGTGGCATTCCATGTGCTCATGACATAACTGCCATCGGAGACAGAAGAGGGAAGATAGAAGACTATGTCAGCAGCTGGTTACACTCTTCAACTTACATGAAAGTATACAACAATGTTCTTCAACCCATGCCAGGAAGGACTGACTGGCCGAAAGCACCAGGCAATCCAGTTGCCATCAAACCTCCTCCCTTTAAAAGGCTTCTTGGTAGGTCAGTGACCCAAAGGAGAAAGAAGAAAGATGAGCCCAATAAGGACAAAGATGATGGGCCTAACTTGTCTAGAAAAGGGCCAAATTCAGACTTGTGGCCTTTGTAAGCAAAAAGGCCATAACAGAAGGGCCTGCCACTTAAAGGACAGAATGGTAATCTCTTTCCTTTTTGTCTTAATAATTGTTATTAATATTTAAGACACCCCCATGTGCTTTCACTATTTATTAGATTCTTGACTGTTTTTCTCTCTATTTTCTGCCAGCAAAATCCAGCTGAAAACCAGCCTCAGAGAACAAGCCAGCAATAAACCATGTCTCATCCTGTTAATGAAGCAACAGCAACTGCTGGAGGTGAAACTGCATCTGCAACTGCCTCTCGAGCCATTGTGGTTCATGGGAGTGGAGCTGCAGCACCTTCTTCCTCTACCTTCTTCAAAGTTTCTGCAACAGCTAGATCTACTGCTGCCCAGCGTCCAGCAACAGCTTCTGCTACTGCTTCTGCTCCTGTTTCAAGCCCTGGTGCAACCCAAGCCAACCCCGAACCCCAAGCCCAAGCCTCTGTCGAACCCCAAGCCCCTGCCCTAAACACTGAACCAACCCCTCCACAAACAGCACTAAAACCAACTGCAGCCAAGAAATCAAAACCAACCAAGCCCTCTACTAAAAGGCCTATTCCAAAAATCCTCAGAATGCCTGCACCAAGTGGAAGATGCTGGCAAGATGCAGCTGGTAATTTTCATGGCTTGAAGCGTGGAAGAAGTAGTCCTGCCTCTGTTGCCAAGTATAAGAAGAATGAAGAACCAGCAGCCTCAGATCTGAGTTGCAGAACTACCAGTCAGCCACAAGGTCTACTGAGGAGAAGCCCAAGAAATTTGAACAAGAACCCTAATGTGAGAGCTCTAGATTTTAACTTCATATATGATTGCCATAACTGTCTTCAAAGTTGGGATTTTAATTATGATTCTGTTATTCTTGTAAGCTGGAAGTTCCATGGAGGTGAATCAGTCCTGCTCATGTGCGACCAAGAGAAAGGCTGATGATGTGGTGACTACTCAAGGGAGTCAGAGTACTGCAAACTCAAAGCTAGTAAAGGGGAAGAAAAAGTTGTTTCCATGACATGAATTATTGCTCCTTTTATTTCAAATTTTGTTGTCTGCAGTTGGTGCCAAAATTTGGCCTAAAAACAATTAATCTTCTTAGTTGAATGGTAATTTATATTGCTTTAGCTAGGGTGTTCATGCAAACATTTGCAGGGCATGAGTTGAATAATTCAACTCAATTTTGTTAATTTTGTAAATGATGCTCTGTTTTATGTCTTTGTGTTACTGGATGTTTATGTATGGAAAGGTCTTTTTGTATGGAAAGGTGTTTATGTATGGAGATTGGAAAGGTGCATTTTCTCATATTGCAATTGTTGCTGTCATTTATATTTTCAATATACTATTTCATTACATTATTCACAGATAGGGATACAATTAACAGAAACAGAGCATGCCTAAAACTCCGAAACAGAGCATTCTCAAACCCCAGAAACGGAGCAAGCCTAAAACTCAGGGCAATGCCTTGTTAGAGCTCATGTTTCCCCTACTAATTACATTTTTAACAATGACACAACATACAAAAACAAAACAAACTACAAATGACATTTTCCCCATTTCCATCTTTTTCCAACCTGCATTTGAGACCTCAAATACCCACATTCCTTCTTTAACAGAGCATTTTCTTCAATAAGCTCTGCCTCTACAAAAATCTACAGCACGCTGTTTCAATATTTTGGCCTCATTTTTTCCAGAATCGGGCTTCATTATACAACAATTTCTCCCTGTCTTTCAGCTCCAAGATGACCTCCTTTGCTCGATCAGGAAAAGCTTCATCATGCCACACATGAAAAGTTTTGCAATAACTTTCTCCTTCTATATGCTTTGGACAGCTATAAAATCTTCTTCCTGGATTTCCTTTCGTCCAAGAGGTCCACCTTGGTGCGAATTTGTGGCAAAAACACATCACGGGATCCCCCACCATAATCCCATTCTATCGGATAAGATGCTCTAATTAGTTTGTAAGCATCGAGATCCAAAGTCCCAGCTCTTGAATTCGACCTTGTTGCAGATCTGGATGAAGAAGCTTCTGAGCTTGAAAAAGACATTCGAATGGTTTCCTGGAGAAGAAGATGAAGAAGAAGCAGCAGAAAA
>AWUE01014861.1:0-18061 GCA_001974825.2 Corchorus olitorius | reverse complement strand
GTAGAAGGTGGGGGTGGAGAAGTAAATAGGGATGGTGAAGATGTCAATCTATTTGACATTGAAGTTGAGTCAGATCATGAAATTGAAGTGGAAGGGGTGGATCCAGTTTATTATACATAGACTGGGTACGGGGAAGACAGTGATGATGAAGAATTTGTTTCTGGCAGGGAAAACATTTTAAGAGAACTGAGGGGCCAACGAAAGGCCCCTGCAGCTGAAGAAAATAATGCCACTCTAAATAGAGATGACCCACCAGTTTTTGATAATGATGTAGAAGCTGGTGATAATGCTACTGGTGGGGTGTTTGAAGATGAATTCTACTATGAGGAAGAACTGTTTGGGCAAGTTGTGGAAGAGGAAGATGAAATGATTGATGATGCAACAAGGAGAAAAGGTGATTTTCCAGTGTTTGATGAGATTGCAGAGAAGCCCTTTATTGAAAAGGGAATGTTGTTTACAAACGCAGAACAGTTTAAAAGGGCAGTTTCTTTAATTGCAATTCATGACAGAAGGGGTATTGTTTAGGCTAGAAATCACAAGAACTGGGTAAGAGGCAAGTGCGGAACCATTGGATGTCCTTGGGTGATATATGGTTGCATGGATAGGCACTTGAAGTCATTTCAAGTGAAGACATGGCACCCAGATAGTTATCATAATTGCAACCCTATCTACTATAATCCAAGGATGACCAAGAAGCTGTTTATTGACTTGTTTAGAGATGACCTGAGAGATGACCCTTTCATGCAGAGTTGTAAACTTATTAAAGAATGCAAGAAGAAATATAAATGCAATGTATCGTTTGCCATGGTCAGAAGAGCCAAGAAACAATTGTTTGATGAGGTTCTGCAGAATTATAGTAAGGAGTTTGGCATGGTATGGGACTATGGAGCTGCTATCAGAGCTTCAAATCCAGTTAGTACAGTTAGGGTTAAAGTTGAAGATGCCTCTGGTGAGTCTGCAGTTTTTGATAGATTTTATGTGTGCTTTAATGCACTGAAGCAAGGCATGCTTGGAGGTAACAGGCCTTTTATTGGCCTTGATGGTTGCTGGCTGAAAAGCTTAACTAAGGGGGAGTTGTTGATTTGCAGTTGAGAGAGATGGGAATAACCAGATGTACCCATTTGCTTGGGCACTGGTCAGAGGTGAAAACAAACACTCATGGAAGTGGTTTATTGATCTGGTCATTGAAGACCTGGATACCACTAACAATGGGATGGGATGGACAATAATGACAAATCAGATGAAGGTAACATTCTTTTAATTATTTTTGTAAATGATTTTAGTAAATGATTTTGCTTGTTATTTTACTAATTATAATTTTTTACTCATATGCAGGGATTGGACATTGCATTTGCAGAACTATTGCCTAAGGCTGAGCACAGATATTGTGCTCGCCATGTGTATGTGAACTTTTATCATAGAGGTTTCAAAGGTGAAGAGATGAGGCAATGCTTCTGGAAAATTTCACATGCATCCACTGTTATATGAAGCTGCAATGGAAGAATTGAAGCAGAAAAGCCCACTTGCGTGGAAGGACTTAAAACAAAAAGCCCCTGATCATTATAGATGGTGTCGAGCCTTCTTCAATGAAGAATCTATGTGTGAGTTAGTAGACAACAACATTGTAGAAGCATTTAATGGGTCATTGTTGGCTGCTAGGAAGATGTCTGTTGTTAGTTTATTTGAAGAAATTAGGAGAAGGCTTATGGAGAGAATAAGTCAGAAATTAAAGGAGTGCAGTCGATGGAAAGGTGGGATTGGTCCGAGAATCTGGAAAGTTATTGAGAAGAACACAAGGGCAGCAAATTATTGTGAGGTCATCTTCAGTGGTGCTGCTGGTTATGAAATAATGCATGGTGAAGACAGATATGTGGTCAATCTTACTGAGAAGACCTGCAGTTGTAGAAAATATACTCTTAGTGGCATTCCATGTGCTCATGACATAACTGCCATCGGAGACAGAAGAGGGAAGATAGAAGACTATGTCAGCAGCTGGTTACACTCTTCAACTTACATGAAAGTATACAACAATGTTCTTCAACCCATGCCAGGAAGGACTGACTGGCCGAAAGCACCAGGCAATCCAGTTGCCATCAAACCTCCTCCCTTTAAAAGGCTTCCTGGTAGGTCAGTGACCCAAAGGAGAAAGAAGAAAGATGAGCCCAATAAGGACAAAGATGATGGGCCTAACTTGTCTAGAAAAGGGCCAAATTCAGACTTGTGGCCTTTGTAAGCAAAAAGGCCATAACAGAAGGGCCTGCCACTTAAAGGACAGAATGGTAATCTCTTTCCTTTTTGTCTTAATAATTGTTATTAATATTTAAGACACCCCCATGTGCTTTCACTATTTATTAGATTCTTGACTGTTTTTCTCTCTATTTTCTGCCAGCAAAATCCAGCTGAAAACCAGCCTCAGAGAACAAGCCAGCAATAAACCATGTCTCATCCTGTTAATGAAGCAACAGCAACTGCTGGAGGTGAAACTGCATCTGCAACTGCTTCTCGAGCCATTGTGGTTCATGGGAGTGGAGCTGCAGCACCTTCTTCCTCTACCTTCTTCAAAGTTTCTGCAACAGCTAGATCTACTGCTGCCCAGCGTCCAGCAACAGCTTCTGCTACTGTTTCTGCTCCTGTTTCAAGCCCTGGTGCAACCCAAGAAATCAAAACCAACCAAGCCCTCTACTAAAAGGCATATTCCAAAAATCCTCAGAATGCCTGCACCAAGTGGAAGATGCTGGCAAGATGCAGCTGGTAATTTTCATGGCTTGAAGCGTGGAAGAAGTAGTCCTGCCTCTGTTGCCAAGTATAAGAAGAATGAAGAACCAGCAGCCTCAGATCTGAGTTGCAGAACTACCAGTCAGCCACAAGGTCTACTGAGGAGAAGCCCAAGAAATTTGAACAAGAACCCTAATGTGAGAGCTCTAGATTTTAACTTCATATATGATTGCCATAACTGTCTTCAAAGTTGGGATTTTAATTATGATTCTGTTATTCTTGTAAGCTGGAAGTTCCATGGAGGTGAATCAGTCCTGCTCATGTGCGACCAAGAGAAAGGCTGATGATGTGGTGACTACTCAAGGGAGTCAGAGTACTGCAAACTCAAAGCTAGTAAAGGGGAAGAAAAAGTTGTTTCCATGACATGAATTATTGCTCCTTTTATTTCAAATTTTGTTGTCTGCAGTTGGTGCCAAAATTTGGCCTAAAAACAATTAATCTTCTTAGTTGAATGGTAATTTATATTGCTTTAGCTAGGGTGTTCATGCAAACATTTGCAGGGCATGAGTTGAATAATTCAACTCAATTTTGTTAATTTTGTAAATGATGCTCTGTTTTATGTCTTTGTGTTACTGGATGTTTATGTATGGAAAGGTCTTTTTGTATGGAAAGGTGTTTATGTATGGAAATTGGAAAGGTGCATTTTCTCATATTGCAATTGTTGCTGTCATTTATATTTTCAATATACTATTTCATTACATTATTCACAGATAGGGATACAATTAACAGAAACAGAGCATGCCTAAAACTCCGAAACAGAGCATTCTCAAACCCCAGAAACGGAGCAAGCCTAAAACTCAGGGCAATGCCTTGTTAGAGCTCATGTTTCCCCTACTAATTACATTTTTAACAATGACACAACATACAAAAACAAAACAAACTACAAATGACATTTTCCCCATTTCCATCTTTTTCCAACCTGCATTTGAGACCTCAAATACCCACATTCCTTCTTTAACAGAGCATTTTCTTCAATAAGCTCTGCCTCTACAAAATCTACAGCACGCTGTTTCAATATTTTGGCTTCATTTTTCCAGAATCGGGCTTCATTATACAACAATTTCTCCCTGTCTTTCAGCTCCAAGATGACCTCCTTTGCTCGATCAGGAAAAGCTTCATCATGCCACACATGAAAAGTTTTGCAATAACTTTTTCCTTCTACATACTTTGGACAGCTATAAAATCTTCTTCCTGGATTTCCTTTCGTCCAAGAGGTCCACCTTGGTGCGAATTTGTGGCAAAAACACATCACGGGATCCCCCACCATAATCCCATTCTATCGGATAAGATGCTCTAATTAGTTTGTAAGCATCGAGATCCAAAGTCCCAGCTCTTGAATTCGACCTTGTTGCAGATCTGGATGAAGAAGCTTCTGAGCTTGAAAAAGACATTCGAATGGTTTCCTGGAGAAGAAGATGAAGAAGAAGCAGCAGAAAAAGAAGAAGAGAAAAGAGGCAGAAACCCTAATGTTTTCGGTTGGGAGAGGAAAGAGAGAAATCTATTATATGGGTTAAACAAAAAAAATTTTAATTTAATTTATTTTTTAAAAAAAATACGAAAATTCCACGTTGGCAGCTGAGTCAGCGTGGTCAGCGCGCGTGTCCTTCACGCACTGCTGATGAGGGAAAATTTCACCTATTTTGACACACCTCGATAACGTCAGATCCTAAATTGACACACGTGGTAACGACAGAACCTGAATTGTCATTTGCGGCAAACGTTAGTAACTAAATTGCGCATTTAGCCACAAATTAGAGCTAAGTGTGTGTGCTCGAAAATTACTTTTGTTATTAGTTGATGCAGCGCATTTATTTTAATTATTTCTGTTTTTAATTATTTAATTATGAGTCTTTTACTTTATCCTTACGTCATTAGGATTTTAATATTTATGGTTTTTTCCTAGAAGGAGTAGGTTTTACTCTCCTACCAGAAAGGTTTTACTATTCCTATCAGGATTAGGATTTAGGTTAAGTGTTTACTATATAAGGGCTGTTAGGCAGCAAACTTTAGTAGTCTTTTATATTTTATGAAATCAGAATTATTCAGAGGTTTTCAACCCTAATTATCCTTGTTCCAATTCCATCAAAATTCAGATCTAGCCTATTTTGTTTAAGTTCTTGCTATTTCTAACCTTTCGCTACGTCAATTGGTATCTAAAGCCATAGGAAATCGTTCCTGTCATAATTTTTTATTCAGAAATTATGGCAGCCCGTGGCAGAGGTAGAGGCAACCCAATAAACAACGAATTGGCTGAGATAAGAAGAGCGATTAGAGACTTGACCCTGGCTGTACAAGCCTTGCAGTGTCAGGAACCCGTGGGAGCCGAATGGAGATTCCGGAAGGCAACCGCCAAGCTGTAGAGAATGCTAATCAGGAGTGAGAGTCGAAGTATCCGATTTTCATGGAAAAGCACACGCTGAAGATTTTCTGGATTGGGAAGCAACCTTAGAGAATTATTTTGAATGGAAACCCATGGCAGAACCGAGGAAAGTACATTTCGTAAAGCTTAAATTGAAGGACACCGCTCTTCAATGGTGGAAGAGAGTTGAAGAACAACGGGCTCGTCAACATAAGCCCAAAATCAGTACTTGGGAACAGATGAAAGCGAAGCTGCGAAAACAGTTTCTTCCAGCAGATTACACGATGGAATTATATGAGAAATTCCATAATTTGAAGCAAAACAACTTGTCAGTGGATGAATACACTGATGAGTTCATCAAACTATCGATTAGAGTTGGGTTATCAGAGACCGAGGAACAGCAAACTGCACGATATCTTGCTGGTTTAAATCTGTCCATACGAGACGAGATGGGAGTAGTCTGTTTGTTTAATCTGGAAGATGCTCGCCAATATGCTAAAGAGGCTGCAAAGCGAGTTGCACGCTATGGTGCAAGAAAACCAATTTATAACAGCGTTTGGCAAAGTAATTCTGGATTAGGACGTGGCTATCAAAGGAATATTCGAGGGGCTGGCACAACCAGTAAGACTATTGGGGGTGCAACCAAGGCTGAAAGTAGTGATAAAGGCAAGAGTATAGTGCCTTATGAAAAGAAAGATGTTTATGGTGGTTCTACAGCTAAAGGAGTTGACAAATCCCAAATTCGCTGTTATGCTTGTGGAGAGAAAGGGCATACATCTTTTAAATGTCCTCAACGAAAAGTGAATTTTGTGGAATTTGATGAAGAATTAGAACCTGATTATGATGAGTATGAATAGGATATGGAGGAAGTTGATGTCTATCCCTCACATGGAGAATCACTAGTTGTTCGTAGGGTGATGACAACGACAGCCTATGAAGGGAATGAAGATTGGAGAAGGCATAATATTTTTCGTACACGTGCTGTTTGTGAAGGAAAATTGTGTGAAATCGTCTTGGATGGGGGTAGTGAAGAAAATATTATCTCCAAAGAGGCTGTTGAAAGGTTAAAGCTACCTATAACTAAGCATCCCCATCCTTACAATTTTGGATGGTTGAAGAAGGGGCATGAAATTCCAGTATCGTCTCAATGTTTGGTGAAATTTACCATTGGGGATAAGCTAGAAGATGAAGCTTTGTGTGATGTGGTACCAATGGATGTTGGTCATTTTCTTGTTGGTCGACCATGGCTGTATGATCATGATATGGACCACAAAACGAAGCCAAACACCTATTCTTTCATCAAGGATGGCAAAAGGTACACCTTACATCCTTTACAAGGTGAGACGAAACAATTGGCTGCCGAGAATCCTTCGAACAGCAAAGTCAAAAAAATCAGTGGGTATTTGTCTGCGGAAAAGTTTGAATCTGAAAGCAGAGAGACAGGAGTCATGTTGCATTGGTTAGTAAGGTGTTGGAGACTACCCAAAGGAATAAATTCCAGCAACATCCCGCTGAAATTCAGAAACTTTTGGAGGATTTTGATGAGCTAGTTAAGGAAGAGGGACCTCAAAAGTTACCTCCTTTAAGGAGTATTCAACATGCTATAGATTTGGTACCGGGAGCATCTTTACCAAATCTGCCACCATATAGAATGCCGCCCGCACATCGAGCCGAAGTTCAAAAACAAGTTCAAGAGCTACTAGAGAAGGGATTGGTGCAAGAGAGTAAAAGTCCTTGTGCTTGTCCAACTTTGTTAGCTCCAAAGAAAGACGGATCATGGAGAATGTGTGTGGACAGCCACGCCATAAACAAGATTACAGTTAAGTATCGTTTTCCTATTCCTAGATTAGGAGACATGCTTGATCAATTGGCCGGTTCTAAGGTTTTTTTGAAGATTGACTTGAAAAATGGATATCACCAAATTAGAATGAGGAGTGGAGATAAATGGAAGACAGATTTTAAGACTCCGGATGGGTTATTCGAATGGTTGGTGATGCCATTTGGTCTATCTAACGCTCCTAGCACATTCATGCGAGTTATGACAGAGGTACTGAAGCCTTTCCTGAATTCTTTTGTTGTAGTTTACTTTGATGATATTTTAGTTTATAGTCGCACAAAAGAAGAACACTTGAAGCATTTGCGACAAGTTTTTGAAGTGCTCCAAAAGGAACAGCTTTATGTAAATCTGAAAAAGTGCAGCTTTATGCAATTTGAAGTTGTGTTTCTGGGTTTCATTGTGTCGGAAGAAGGATTGAAACCAGATCCGGAGAAGGTTCGTGCTATAGCGGAATGGCCAGAACCTAAATCTGTAAAAGAGGTTAAAAGTTTTCATGGTTTAGCATCTTTTTATAGGAGATTTATTAGAAATTTCAGTGCTGTTATGAGTCCAATAACTGAAACTTTGAAGAAAGGTGAATTTGAGTGGACACATACTGCGAAAAGGGCTTTTGAGAGGGTTAAAGGTTTGTTGACGGAAGCTCCTATCCTTGCACTACCAGATTTTGACAAGTTATTTGTCGTTGAATGTGATGCTTCACATACCGGAATTGGAGCAGTTCTTAGTCAAGATGGAAGGCCAGTAGAATTTTTCAGTGAGAAGTTTACAGATTCTAGACGTCGTTATTCAACTTACGATCTAGAATTCTATGCTTTGGTGAGGGCAGTTCGACATTGGCAACATTACTTGCCTTATCGAGAATTTGTTGTCTATTCTAATCATCAAGCTTTGAAATATTTAAGTTCCCAGAAAAAGCTTAATGATAGACACGCAAAGTGGAGTTCTTTTCTTGATGAATTCAATTTTGCTTTGAAATACAAGTCTAGTGAGTCTAATATAGTGGTTGATGCTTTAAATCGAAAGACTTTATTTTTATCTGTATTGAGCACTCAAATTACGGGTTTTGAAGAGTTAAAGCAACAGTATCCTACCGATCCCTATTTCAGCAAGGTACTAGCTGATTTACAAGATTCAGCACATGCTGGAAATTTTCCTTTTAGGTTGCATGAAGACTATTTGTTCAAAGGAAATCAACTGTGCATTCCAGAAGGGTCTTTAAGGGAACAAATTATTAAAGAACTTCCTGGGAATGGTTTGGGAGGACATTTTGGCAGAGATAAAACTATGGCTTTAGTGGCTGATCGATATTTTTGGCCAAGGATGCGTCGAGATGTGGAGAGGTTTGTGAAAAGATGTCCAACATGTTTACTTGGTAAAGGAAGTGTTCAAAACACGGGGCTGTATACACCTTTACCTGAGCCTGATGTTCCACGGATTCATTTGAGTATGGATTTCGTTTTGGGACTTCCGAAAACAGCAAAGAAATTCGATTCTATTTTTGTTTTGGTAGATCGTTTTTAGAAAATGGCTCATTTTATTCCATGTTTTAAGACTTCAGATGCAGTTCATATTGCTGAATTATTTTTCCGCGAAGTTGTGAGGTTGCATGGAGTTCCAACTTCTATTGTTTCTGATAGAGATGTGAAGTTTATGGGACATTTTTGGAGGACTTTGTGGAGGAAATTTGGGACTGAATTGAAGTATTCAAGCACTTGTCACCCACAAACGGACGGGCAAACAGAAGTTGTGAATAGAAGCTTGGGTAATTTGCTGCGATGTCTTGTTGGGAATAATCCAAAGACTTGGGATTCTGTTGTACCGCAAGCTGAATTTGCTTACAACAATTCAGTGAATCGGAGTATCAAGAAGACACCTTTTGAGGCTGCATATGGATTGAAACCTCAACATGTTCTTGATTTAGTTCCTTTACCGCAAGAAGCTAGAGTGAGTGATAAAGGAGAGGAATTTGCTGATCATATTCGAAAGGTTCATGAAGAGGTGAAGGCTGCTTTAAAAGACAGCAATGCAGCATATTCTTCTGAGGCAAATAAACATCGTCGGCAACAGGATTTTGAAGAAGGTGATCAAGTTCTTGTTTATTTGAGAAAAGAGAGATTTCCAAAGGGGGCTTATCACAAACTCAAGAACCGAAAGTTTGGAGCGTGTAAAGTGTTGAAGAAAATTAGCTCCAATGCTTATGTGATTGAGTTACCATCAGATTTGCAAATCAGTCTAGTTTTTAATGTTTCAGATTTATATACATTTGATGGAATTGATGATGGGACTGCTTTTAGCATCAAGGAACAAGCTCAACAGTTGCCAGCTGCGAAAAGTGATGTTATTGAAGATGTTTTGGATGTTAAAGAGGTTCGATTAAGGCGAGGAAATATGTACAAGAGGTTTTTGGTGAAATGGCTAGGAAAACCAGCAACCGAAAGCACCTGGATTGCTGAAGAAGAGCTGAAGCGAGTTGATCCAGAAATTTATGAGGAGTTCATTAAGGCGTACTCGTCGGAGCTGAGTCTTTTTCAAACCCGGGTAGAATGATGCAGCACATTTATTTTAATTATTTCTGTTTTTAATTATTTAATTATGAGTCTTTTACTTTATCCTTACGTCATTAGGATTTTAATATTTATGGTTTTTTCCTAGAAGGAGTAGGTTTTACTTTCCTACCAGAAAGGTTTTACTATTCCTGCCAAGATTAGCATTTTGGTTAAGTATTTACTATATAAGGGTTGTTAGGCAGCAAACTTTAGTAGTCTTTTATATTTTATGAAATCAGAATTATTCAGAGGTTTTCAACCCTAATTATCCTTGTTCCAATTCAATCAAAATTCAGAGCTAACCTATTTTATTTAAGTTCTTGCCATTTCTAACCTTCCGCTACGTCATTAGTTTAGTTTTTGCAAACTCTAACAAGTAAATAGAGGTAAGAGTAGATAAAATTTGAACTCTCTAGCTTTCAAATGGCTTAATACTCATATTACACCTTGAACTCGGAAAAAGTTGTCAAATTGCACCCAGAACTTTTGTTTTGGACTTTAGGCATGCTAAATTTTTGTTCTTTTAGACCTCATCAACCCTTTTATTGACAGAAGTTAGTCACATGCCATCATGTGATTAATGGTTCCGTTAGATCCTTAATTGTTAAACACGTGAATATGGCAAATTACACTTTAAAGTTGTAAAAAAGTGTCAAATTGCACCATGAACTTTTATTTTGAACATGTTTACGTATTCAAGTATGGACTTAATGTAGCCATTAGTCACGTGATGACAGGTGACTAACTTTGTCAATAGAGAGATTAACGGGCAGTCAAAAGATAAAAATTCAAGATACAAAATATCCAAAATTAAAGTTCAAGAATGTTATATATGACAACTTGTTACCAAGTTGAAGGTGAAAATTGGGTATTAAAGCCATTTCAAAGTTAGGTGACTCGGGCTTCTGTGACCAACTCATGATAATGATTAGTAATGTATAAAATCAGATTTCATTCCACAAAAGGTAAGGTTCAAATCATTTTCAAAACAAACAACAGAAAAGAAGAAGTTTCTTGGCTCATTCGATATGAGGCTGCACTGCTGCAAGCATTATCAAGCTGTAAAACTACAAAATATGAACCAAATCAGAGCTACCGCGTAAGTGTGTTCCAGCTAAAACCATACCTCATCTTGTTTGATTGAGACAGCTGCAGGGATAATCATCACCATGCTTATCTCTTTCAGCTAAGATTGTGCATGTCAAACAAGTAAATCATCAAAACTAAAATAAATGATAATTTGAAGATTTAAAAAGAGAAAGTAAGAATGACATTCTTAGCAGAATTCAAGTTGATATAAAGGAATAGTATAATTTAAGTAAAAACAAATAGTTATTTGGTCAAGGTCATGGATGCATTGCAGTTGCACCCTTGTGATTGTGAAAGGATTATTAATTGGTTAAGAAATGCAATTTTTTATACATTCAATTTGTGAATGAAAGCCTCATCTAGCCATCTTGCTACTGGTTGGAGTTTTTTCAGGGTCATTTTCTTAGCTTGCTTTCTTCAATTCTCCATAAAATGACATTAATTTCGTTTTATAATTTATTAAACTACTCAAAACAATGGACATGTCTTCCTGGAAAACCGAAAACATACAAGGTTTGAACTCTGGTCGTAGAAAAACAGAGTTCTCTGCAATTCAAAGAAGTTGCTTCATCAATGGGATGCAGCTGTATTAACTTTATCAGAAACTTTTTCCCATTTCTTCCTATTGAATTTGCCCATATCTATGGTTCAAATAGAAGAAGTTGTTGAACTGCATATTTTCACAAAATTTAAAAAAAAAAATGTCTCCACACACCCCATGTAAGGGTTTTTATTTATATTTTTTTATCCTCCAGCTTTCAAGTCAACAACTCTATAGTATTCTTTTATTAGTTACACAACCCAAATAAGAAAAAACAAGTTTTCTTACGTGAGCCATCACTCTGGATATGGTGGTTGTTGTAGGATTTGATAATGATGCCTTCAATGAAACCTTGTTTTCCTGGAAGTTTCTCTCTATAAATCTTCTTAATTTATAAAAAGAAGGAAAGAAGAAAGGATTTTGATTCTTTGTTTCAAGGCCTTAACCCACATGGATCTTGCCTCTCTATCATCCAACATACTTCAACCTTTGAAAACTTTCTTGGCACTTTCGCCCATCCCCCCTTATCCTCTTCACTTCCCATATATTCAAATGCTATTTTTGGTATCAACCCTCTTATTCAATAGTCACATTGGACACCACTAATATAATATAGAGTTGAGCCGTGTCAAACCCCAATTGGAGGAAATTGTCCCAACACATATTTTCTCTGTTCACAAGACTCGACTCTAAGACCTTAACTTGTTTAAAGGGTATTGAGCTCCTTCCACTTAACTCAACCGCATTGGTCCATATATTCAAATACTATCTATTATCCATAAAAACTGACTTTGGTCTAACTCTTTACTGCCAATTTGGCTAAACAGAAACTTTTATTTTGGTCCTACTTCCAGTTGGCTAAAGGGCTTCAATCCAAAGCATTAATTTTAAATGCAAAATTAAGATCTCATTATTTCATTGTCACTTTCCTCGATACACCCGGTACGGAAGGGTAATGGGAGAGTACGGTAATGTCAATGCAGGCAATGCCAGTTAAGCAAATAAGGTTTTGTACACATAAAGATTAAAGTTTTAACGAGTGGATAGATAGAATATATGATGAGACTTGAGAGGAGGAGGAGCATGAATCTTCATTTATGGCATTGCTGTTTAATTATAATCATGTAGGACCCTAATTGCAATAGGACAATTTTCGTATATCTTCCTTACAAATCTCAGTACAAAAGACATTTCTTGCACTGTAGAGTTGTGTAGCTGCAGCAGACAAATGACTTGAATTTTCCCTTCTTCTTCTGCTTCTATTTACGTACAAAATTGTTGGAGTGGATGTGATTGGCAGCACATGTAAAAATGGAAGAAAGTATAAAATTGTACTGAGATGGAAATTGATTTGAAAAGATTGTACAAAAATGATTGAAATCACTATACGGAAGATGAGATATATACCAAAGATATTGAACATCTTATTGCTAATCAGGATTCTTATGTTTGAATGTCATGTGCCCTTTTAACCATATTGCCATATTCTTAATCTAAATCTACCAATAAAGTAACCAAAAAAACAAAATCAAAGATGTAAATTCAAAGTATAGCAGCTTTATAGTAAAGGGTACATGAAAAGCATAGATTAAAGAGCAACCGCGTATCCAAAAGCTGAAACAGCTCATTTTGGTTTAACACTGTCCAAAACATTAATATATCATCAGTAAACAAAAACTCCCACTGCTGTGTTTTATGTTAGTAGGCTTGAATTGAACCATAGTCTTTGTGCTTCTGGTTTCTGCTGCTGCAGTTTGCAATGCACTAGCCTCATTTAAGGTCAAATATAAGATAATGAAATTTCCTTCTCATTTCCAAGAAACTAAACCCCTGTTTCATTCCTAAATTTTTGATGATTTTAAGATAATAAAGAAATGGGGAAGGATGGCTTGAACATGTGCAAGGAAATTATTATAAAAATCCATGTTACTTATCGGAATCAGAGTGCCAGCAGCAACACCTGATTGAATATATATAAACATTATTATTCGCAGTATAATTTAAGACAATATATATGTATGTACTCTCAAATTTAAGAAAGAGATGGCTTCTTAATTATAGCAAGTTCATATCTGCAATTTTATTTATGTGTGGCAATGGGAATTGGTAAGGAAGGAAGGTAGAGGGGAAGCAGGGATTTTGTACGGATTGACGACACTATTCTATTCACACATGAATTATCATTGGGAAAAGCATTTTTGATGTACAAAAAAAAAAATACTAGTATAATCTCTCTCTCTCTCTCTGTAATCGACCATGGCCCTTTCCTTTAATGCAATGCATATGCAAATTAGAAACTAGAACACAAAAAATAGTGTTACCATTATAATTATTGCCAGTATTATTATAGAATCAAACAGTTTTCTTATCTTCTTCTGTCAAAAATGGGCTGCTTTCTGAGACCCTTTAATTGGAACTTTGTGAAGTCTTTTTTTTCTTTTAGATGTCTTTGCAATGTCTAAGCACGTTGCCAGGCATCATTCATTGCCCATTTGGCCTGACAATGGCAACAACTGTGTGCTGGAAAGTTGACAAAAACATACACTCTGCAGCAAAACATAGCAATGCAAACCCAAACTTTGACTCCTACATATCCCGTTTCCAAGTGTGAACCCTAATCAAACCATGCATTATTTTGTTCAATGACCAAAAGCTTTTGTTGTCCCTAGGAAGGAACAACAAAACCCATGTGCCCCATTCATTTTTCCAGAGCAAAAATGTGAGACCAGTAGTTGAAATTGGGTTTTGTTTTTGGTATTGGCCGTACTGAAACTAAAAGAGAATCCCCTCGAATTTCTCAAAGGTTGAAAAGAAAAGTAAAAGGGGTTTTTTTTTTTTTAAAAAAAGAAAATTATTTAAGAAATATAAGAATAGGCTAGGAATTCCTCCCATGCATGAGTAGGAGTGAAGTGAGAAACTTGGGCACAAAGTCAAGTCATGCAGGCGTAAGCAGCTAAGCAAAATACCATAAAACAGTTGAGAGATGCATCTTTTTGGCCTTTTATTTTTATTAATCTGAATATACTGCATGAGAGGCCCCAAGAAGACGCGGTTTTAGACCTGCGAGACAGAGCAGCAACAGCTGGTTTTATTTTATTTCTTCTTTCTCTTCTTTTTTGTTTTGTTTTTTGTATATTTTGGGGCAACGGCTTTGTTAGTACTAGTACTAGTATCAGTATTTAGACTGCGCGTCTCTTGAGTGTTGTGTTACTAAAAAATGCTTCACATCCCACCCAAAAAAAAGTTCATCAAAAAGAAGGAAAAATACAAAAAAAAAAAAAAAGCCTGCAGATCCTGGAAGTTGCCTCTGAAGAATCCTATGTTTCTCTCTCTCTAAACTCACGTTATTAGTATAACAATTATGAATTAAACAAATAAACAATGGGGTTTTTTTTTTTCCTTAACATAAATAAAAAGATATGATCACCCAATTCTGCCATAAATAGATACTTATGAACATGAATAGTTAAACATGATTATAATAATAATAATGTAAAGCTTGGTAGAAAAGCTTTTTTATTGTCTATTTGGTGGGTGTCAACTGGGGTGGGGGGTGACTTGCTAGGTAAGTCAAGGAACTCTAGAATCAGCCATTAATTTTCACTTAAGAAGATTTTATTTTAGTTAAAGATTTCATGTGTGCCCATTTCCATTAATTAAAAGTTACTTACAGTAGCCCCCAGCCTCCAAGCATTTGAAAAGTAATTGCAGAAGAAAGACTTTGAAGTTGAATGTGGCATCTTAACCTTTTAACTGCCTCCTAAAAAAAGTCAGATCAAAATATTTATTCTTATGATTTGAATCAGTCACTTCATTACAACAATTTCAAAATCATAGCCAGCATGTTAAATCTTTCTACAGAGAAATAACTTGTCTGTCCACCAATCACAATTATGATGTGATATTGAATTATTCAAAAACGCTTTCTAGCTGTAATTTGTTAATTAATGTTCTAACTATGTTTCATGCTTCCTGTTCCTGGATATATCTTCCACTACTTCCTGTAATTATCAACAACTGCAACTAGGTTGAGTGTTTGTGGGTTTGGGCTATTGACATTTTTTCCTATATGTAATAAATAATCACTTTCACTTTTTTGTTTTTGCACAACATGTTTGGTATTGGTAGATTAATGTTTATTATTACTATAACCAGACAGAGGAAATTGGGGTTTTACCATGGAATGGAACAGTAATAGTATTAATATTTTCTCTTTTAGTAGTATATAATTAAAGCTGAAATATCTGTACTGTCAGCCATTTCTTATTCATATGTGGAACCATACTGATTGACCAAGGGATCTTTCCAACTTTAAAAACTCAAGTCCCCCATCTATAAATACCAAACAACCATCCTTCTTCCCCTCATTCATTTCTTCATCTTCCATTTCATCAAAAAGAACAATCAAGAACCCAAAAAGCAAAATCTACCAAAAGCATTTCCATCCTCTAATTGAGTTGATTGAATCTTCTGCATACTATATTTGCTGTTCATCAGAAAGTATTGAATATTGATTGATTGATCTTCTTGTTGATTATAAATTAGTTTGCCTGATCTTGCCAATGGTGAAGAGTGAGCACAAGATCCAACCACTAGAGACATCAAAGCAAATGAGTGCAGCATCATCCTCATCATCATCCTGCAAGAAGAAGAAGTTCAAGGGTGTAAGAATGAGGAGCTGGGGTTCATGGGTATCAGAAATAAGGGCTCCAAATCAGAAAACAAGAATATGGTTAGGGTCTTATTCAACACCAGAAGCAGCTGCTAGAGCTTATGATGCTGCACTTCTTTGCCTCAAGGGTTCCTCAGCCAATCTCAACTTCCCTATTACTTCCTCTCATTACATTCCTGACACCATCATGTCTCCCAAGTCAATTCAAAGAGTGGCTGCAGCTGCTGCTAACAGTTTTGTTGACAATGCCACCATCAACACCACCAGTTCTGCTTCTGCCACTGCCACCGCAGCCGCCGCCAGTACTAGTCCACCAATATCTCCACCACCTCCTTCCACATCCTCCTCCTACTCATCATCAGTCTCTTCCCCATCCATGTCCTCCTCACCAGTATCTGATTTCCAAGTTGATGATGACGTGTCACTAATACAATCTTTTGATGAGGCTTCTATCCCTATGATGGAACCGTGGTACTCTTCCTTTGACAGCCTGCAATCACCTAAGTATGTTGATCAGATGTTCAATGTTGCCTCATTTGATCCACCGACACTGATTGATGATTTTTATGAGGAAGGTGATATTCGTCTATGGAGTTTCTGCTAAGAAGGAAAAAATAAATTCAAAAAAGTCAAGGCATTACACCATTCTTTGATTTGTCTATTAATATTATTCATCTATATATATATTCATATTCATTGATTATCTTCATGATGTTGCTTGAAGATATTACTGACAGTGACCCAATTATATTCATATTTTTTGTTGAGGTAGGAAAAAGAAATCTACATGGAGAGATGAAACATTTTTTTGGCATCTCAAGTGGGGGTTTTCTACATCAATTTATTACTACTATTATATTATTATATTATTATGTAATGTAATCAATTATGCAAAAGTGTGTCATATTCAATCTTGTTATATTATCATTAATCTTATAATTAGCTTTGTAATAATGGAACAGTACTTGAGAGGACAAATTTTCTTAAATGCTTATTGTCAAATCTGTGGTGTGGGTATTACTATTTTTCATGCCAATTACTATATTCCTATTCCATTTTAACTTTCTCACAGCAGGCCTTTGGAAAGTGTGGGGTGGGGACTGGGGAGTTACACCAATTTTTATTTGTTTAATGTAAAAAATGTCTTTGTCCCCCTGGGAACAATCTATATATTGAGATTGTTGAAACTTGAAACCATATGTGTAGTTGCTGTTTCATATTAAAAAATTCACTGTTTCCACTATCTGCCACAAAAAAACCATAGTAAATTTTCCATTAACAGACCACAACAACAACATCTAAATCTACTTTAGATTCAGATGTTGGCCTATGGCATGTAGCTTTTTCAAATATCCAGGCTTCATGACAGAATAAAAAAAAAACTAACAATCTAATTTCATCAGTAAAGGCTCTAGCAGACAGACAGAAGAACACAAAATCTATACATGTCCATAAATCTTTGGCTGTCCAGAAATTGGTAAGCTTGTATGGGAATTGTAAATGTTTTATCTTGCAAATGCAGTTGACAAAATTCAAGCATTATGATGGCCTTTCTGACCACCATCCATTGCCTTGGTTCAGCAGATTCAAACCCTGTAGGTAAAGTCTCCTGTCTAATGGATCCCTATAACTTTTTTGTCTTCAGGACTCGAGTTGGATCGGTTTACTATGAATAAATCTCTTTAACAATGGTTCTCTCCATTTAAGACTCAAATATGAAACCTTACCTGAAAGAAACAAATGTCAAATTACCATTTAAACCAACGAACAATCTTTGAAACTGGTTATTAATTAGTTAACAAGTGAATCGGCCCGCGCTGGCGCGTCGGGCGTTCAACAATCTACTTCTTTAAACATTTTTCTATTCGAATTAAATTTTTGATACATAGGAAATTTCGAAAGTACTATGATTTTAAATGTGTTGCATCTTTAAAAGGCTATACTATTAACATTGAGCATATACCCTAAAGTTAGCAATAAATTAAAAAGATTAGTTTGTACATGAACAGGTGCAATAGCTTCAATTTTGTTTCCTCTTCTAAAGTGTGTAGCACTTAAACAAAAACTAAATTTACTCTCTTCTTCATATGGACATGAAAGGCCTGAAGAGAAGTTACAATTCTAGATAATTAAGGGGGATATGATTTATTATAACATTTATGTGAAAGGAAAGGATAATTACAAAAAAGGACTACAAGGGTAAGAACTGGCTAGAAACTAACCTAGGGTTTTCTTAGTAATT
>AWUE01014859.1:0-31122 GCA_001974825.2 Corchorus olitorius | reverse complement strand
ATAACTACCAAAAAATCTCCAATATTTTAAAAGTAAAATGGTAAAAATAAATATTTATGAAAAATATTCAATCTAATAGAATAAAAATAGAGTTTTTAGTAGAATAACTGTAAAAGTTTATTTATAAGAATATTTTAAAAGAATATATTTTAAAAATTCTAATATATCTAAGTTTTTTTAATTAAAATAGTAAAATGATAACAACAAAATAGTTATAAGGATATTAGATTTATCCTTAAATAAAAATAGAGTTTTTAGTTGACTAAAACTATAAAAGTATATTTAAAATTTTCTAATACATCTAAGGTTTTTTTAATTAAAATAGTAAAATGGTAAAAATGATATATTTCTAAGAATGTTAGATGTTTTTAATTATAGAGCAAGTTTTTATCAAGTAAAAAATTAATTATAAGTCAAATAAAATAATTGCACATTAGGGAAATAATAAATTTTAATCATAATATATTATTATATACTATTAAACAGTAAGATGTCAATCATAATAACTTTTTAAATTAAAATGGTAAAAATAAAATAATTATAAAATATTGAATTTAATTAAATGAAAATAGAGTTTTTAGAAGAATAAAACTGTATATTTTGAAAAAAAATAGTAAAATGATAAAAATAAAGTAATTATAAAGATATTAAATTTAATTGAATACAAATAGAGTTTTTAGTAAAATAAAACTATAATAGTTAAGTAATGGCATTTAAGAAATATGTTTGAAAAATAAGGGTATAATGGTCGATTCAATTAGAAAAATAAGGATATAATAGTCTATTCAAAAGTTTTACAAAACTCGTACTTTTATATATAGTATAGATTTAAGTCAGTTGGTAAGAAGATATTGCATTAGCTGTAAGTTAATCAGTTAGGAGAAACTCATGCATTGAAACAAATAATTCACACATATAAAGCAAAACACATGACCTCTCTTTCATTCAAAAGTGCATTACCTAAATTCTACTCCATCTCTAAGTAATTCATCAAAATAAAACTGATATTCTACTCCTCCATCTCTAGATAATTCATCAAAATAAAGCTAATATTAATTGTTGCTTTAAATGTATGTTGATTATCTAAAAAAACATATTACACTGCGGTCATTTTTTAATCTTGATTGCAATTGTTAAATTAATGAACTCGGGTAGGTGGAAGAATTTGACTTATGCATAAGGAAGGCCTAATTTTTTGTAGTTAAGGAGCATGTATAGTTGTCATAGGAAAATTGAATTAGTTGAGAGCATTTGCAAGAGCATGTTACACAATGCATCACAAAATTTTTGTACTTAGCATTGGTCAACTGTGCTTTTGGAAATGTAAACATAAGCAACTAATAGAAATCTCAATAAAAAGGAAGTCGAATGATAAATAAAAAAAAACTTTTTGTAAAATAAAAGAGGAATAAATAAGGAAATGTTAAATTTAAGTATCAAATAATATAATCAACAAATAAATCCAGATAAAAATATTGCGGTGAGAAGTGAAAGCTCCCCACTTTAGGTATGCCATCCTAAGGCGCGACTAAATTAAATGGAAGGATCTTATGAACGTCCATCTGGAAATTTTAGAAAACAGAACGGAATCCATGTGAAACTAATTCAGAGAAATGTTAGGGAAGAAGAAACCCACCCAAATAGTTTACCTATGAATCAACCTTTATTACAGATACATTTATAGCACCAATCCTTTGGAATTCCAGCAGAGGAGTTGAACCGGTAAATCCTAATATCCACACACAATTAATGTGTAATTAAAACACACTTAATCATAAATATAAAAATAGTAAATTACAAAAAAGGGTAGCAGGAAAAGTAAGAGAGGAAATTCTATCGAGGGCCTTTTTAGTCACCCGAAAAGTGAGAAAAGACAAAAAAAAACCAAAAGGAGACACCACATTAATCCTCAATTTGGCCTTTAAGTAATTTCCATAATCACTAAAAATAATATATATTAGTATATATAATTGTTGGTCTTTTAAATTTAAAAATAAGCTTTATTTTTTTCCCAAATAAAAAAAAGGCTTTCGATTATTTAAGAAAGAACATATATTCTTGCGCTTTATCTCTAGATTTGTAAGCCCATTTGGTGATCTTTTATATTTTAGGCCCAATACTTGTTTAGGGCCTTGAGTTATTCGTATAAGAGATTCTTTCATAACTGTTCTGTTGATCATTTTAACTGAAGCACCCAACCATTTAGAGACAACGTAGTCAGTCCAATCATATTTGGGTCTCCCAAAAACCCATGTTATTGTTGTTCTTGGTAATAATAAAATAATCCATCAATTATATTTATGGCTGCAAACTGCAAAGCAAAACTCCTCATTCCTCAATCTAGAACACAACTACAAACCGGATTTGATTTTGGAACTGTTGCTGGTTTCAAACCAGCTTTTGGGATGTTTGGACCGAAAAAACTAACATGTTGAGTTGAGTGTATATCTATTCAGTATTCACACGCACATCACATTGGACTTTACCTCTCGTTTTTTTAAAAAGCAGCTTTTTAAAGATGCTTACAACTTTGTAAAAGTTACAGACTTACAGTCCCAACCGGGCGAAAAGCCGAAAACTAACATAACATGTTGAGCACGTTGGAGAGTGCAGACTTTGGATAAAGCAGGGGGCCGGGGGGCATACGCAACTTTATCATTTTTGACCATTCCTGGAAAATGAAACTGAATACTCCATTTGGCCCATCGTTTTTATTCTTTTACACTGATTTTTCCCACCTCAGTCCCCAGTTCCCGGTTCCCAGTTCCCACTAATAATTACACACCACGTTCTCCCTATCCCACCCATACATTGTATACTGAATAAAATTTATAAACGCAAGCGCTAGAGCTTTCTAAACCACAACTGAATCATTTTGATCGTAGAAACTTAAATCATAATATTCATACTAGTTTTAGATTTTGATGCATGCAATATGGCCAGAATCCAGTATGAATCTGATGGGTTGAAGATTATGGAGGACCTGACCAACAATGCTGATCAAATTCAACAACGAGTTTTATCAGAGATTTTGACGAGAAATGCAGCAACAGAATATCTTAAACGATTCCTCAATGCCCAAATCGATAACCAACTCTTCAAAAAGATTGTTCCCATTGTGAGTTATGAAGATATTAGGCCTTATATCGATCGGATTGCTAATGGGGAGCCCTCAGATATCCTTTTAGCTGATCCTGTCATTGAGTTCCACATTAGGTCCAACTTTTCTTGCCCCTGTTTTTTTTTTCCCGTTACAATTTTGACGATTTGCCTCTGTTTTTTCTTTTCCGTTACAATTTCGTCAAATTCCTGTTTGATGATTTGCAGCACTGGGACTAGCGGAGGCAAGCCAAAGTTGATACCTGCCACGGCTGATGTTCTTGAGAAGAGGGTAGTCTTTAATACCCTGTTAGGGTCGGTGATGAGAAAGTAAGAATTTTTTTTTTTCTTTTTGGCCAAATAGAAATTAAGAATCTAGTCTCAAATCTTTTGTGTTATTTTGTAAGTAAAAATCCATTTTTATTTATCCACAGGCACGTTGGTGACCCAAACCAAGGTGGAAAAGGGTTGCAATTTCTGTTTGTTAAACCAGAAATTGAAACTCCTTGTGGCCTGAAGGCAAGAGCTGTCTCAACAAGTGCACTCAAGGATGACACCAGGTTTAGAACCATAATTTCCATGCTTTACACTAGCCCCATTGAGACAATTCTTTGTCCAGACACCAAACAAAGCATGTATTGTCAATTACTTGTTGGATTAATACAAAGAGATCAGGTTGTATCCATTGGCTCCATCTTTGTATCTACTGTCCTAAGAGCTATCAAGCTTTTACAAGATTACTGGCAAGAATTATGCTCTAACATAAGAACAGGTCGCGTTAGCGATTGGATTAGTGATTTGGGATGTAGAAATGCTTTGGCATTGATTATGAAGCCTAATCCAGAGTTGGCAAATTTGATAGAAAACATATGTGGGTGTAAGTCATGGGAAGGAATAATCACAAAGCTTTGGCCTAAGGCAAAGTATATTATTGGCATTACTACGGGTGCTATGAGTCAATATACTGCAGCACTAGATTTCCATTCCGGAGGGTTGCCTTTGCTATCTATGTTTTATGCTTGTTCTGAAGCTACTTGTGGGATCAATTTAGAACCTCTAAGCAAACCTTCTGATGTCTCCTACACCTTTCTCCCCAATATGGCTTACTTCGAATTCCTTCCCATGAAGAAAGATTCTGAAGAGGATCAATTTAATGGTAAATGTCACCGGGAATCCATAGAAATGAAGAGCAACAATGAAGATATTGAACCTGTAGATCTTGTTGATGTGAAGCTCGGGCAATGTTATGAACTTCTTGTTACAACTTTTACAGGTCAAATTTCCGCTTCCAATTAATCACATATATATATATATACACATTTAATCTAATGTGATGTGCTAATTCTATGTCAATTATCCTTGTTTTGCCAGGACTATATCGATATAGGGTTGGAGATGTACTAATGGTGAGTGGTTTTCACAATAAGACACCTCAATTCAAATTTGTTGAGAGGCAGAATGTTATTCTAAGTATAGACGCGGATAAAACAAGCGAATCAGACCTGTTAAAGGCGGTGATAGAAGCGAAGACTCTGCTTGATCCACTCGGATTAATCTTGACAGGCTACACTAGCTATGGTGATACTACATCAACACCAGGTCACTATGTCATATTTTGGGAACTTAAGGCAAAAGAAGGCAATATGGATATCAAGGAGCTTGATCCAAAGATAATGGTAGAATGCTGCTATAGAATGGAAGAGTCATTGAATTATACATACAAAGCCTATAGGAAGGAAAATGCAATTGCAGCTTTGGAGATTAGGGTGGTGCAGCAAGGAAGTTTTGATGCTTTAATGGATTACCATGTATCTCAAGGAGCTACAATGAGCCAATACAAGACTCCTAGTTGCATAAAATCTAAGGAAGCCTTGGAGATTTTAGATTCAAGAGTGATAGGAAAGTTTTTCAGCCCCAAAACTCCGTTGTGTGATTAGTTAAATCTTTAAATCCTTTGTTCAAACTTCAAAGAACAATGATGTGTGTGTGTGTGTGTTTTAGTTTATTGCTTGTGTTTTTTCTTCCTTGTTTCACTTTTGCTACTTGGGCCCAATTTAGGCCTGGTTTTGCTTATAGGATATTGTAATTGTTGCTCGAGACCCACTTTGGGAATGAATTTGGGCCCAAATAGCAGTGAAACATTTGTATTGTTGGTTATGGATTTGAAAAAAAAAAGGCCTTTTAATTTTTCTTTTTTCTTTTTGGGACTTGAGGTTTATGGGATCAAACTTTAATCACTAACAAGTGGATCGGCCCACGCTGACGCGTTGGACGTTCAGCAATCTACTTCCTTGAATATCTTTCTATTTGAATTAAATTTTTTGATACGTAGGAAATTTCGAAAGTACTATGATTTTAAATGTGTTGTATCTTTAAAAAGCTATACTATTAACATTGAGCATGTGCCCTAAAGTTAGCAATAAATTAAAAATATTAGTTTGTACATGGACAGGTGCAATAGCTTCAATTTTGTTTCCTCCTCTAAAGTGTGTAGCACTTAAACAAAAACTAAGGCTATGTTTGTTAAATTAAGTACTGAATCTTTATGGCTACTGAATTTAATACTGAATTTGTGGTGAAAAAACTGTTTGATAAGTTACTTAATTTGAAATGTAAGAAAAATATTTTTGTTGATATTTTTGTATGAAAATATTTCAAAAATACATTGGTAACAATTAAAAAGGAAGAATTATTGATAAAAGGAAAGAATTATTGATAAAAGGAAAGAACATAACATTAATGTTTGAATCTTTCCATAAATAATATTGTTGAATAGAAAAAAAGTAACCTTAGACCTACTTTTTATTTCCAATGCTTTTTCATTGAAAATTTTAAATTAAGTGATTTTCTAACCTTAATTATCAAACACATTGAAAAAATTAAAGCATTGAAAATTTTCATTTTCAATGGTTTATCAAACAGCCCCTAAGTTTACTCTCTTCTTCATAGGGTGAGAATTAGGCGGTTTAAACCACCCGAACCGCCAAAACCGATCAAGGTAAGGCGGTTTGGTGGTTTAATCGATTTAGGCGGTTTAAACCGCCACCGGTTAAACATAATTAGTCGGTATTCGGTATAGGTTTTGTAAACCGAAACCGACCGATTATGCTATTATATATAAAATATATTTATGATATATATAAAATATATTTAATTATTTATGATATATATAAAATATATGTAAAATATATAAATTATATTTAAATATATATAAAATATATATAACAAAATTTTTTATTAGTTTTATAATTTATATTATTAAAAACCGCCAAATACCGCCAAAACCCGATCGAAACCGCCAAAAACCGACCGCCTCGGTTTCTTATATATACGGTCGATTTTCGGTATACAAATTTCCTACTTCAAAACCGACTAAATCGATTAAATTAAATCGAAACTGACCGAACCGACCGATTATCACCCTTGCTTCTTCATTTGGACAAAAAAGGCCTGAAGAGACGTTACAATTCTAGATAATTAAGGGGGAGAAGATTTATTATAACATTTATGTGAAAAGAAAGGAGAATTACAAAAAAGGGCTCAAGGGCAAGAACTGGCTAGAAACTATCCTAGGGTCTTCTTAGTAATTTGGCAAGTGAGTAAAGACAGAAAATGACAAAAAAAGTTCAAATGGAGCCTCCTCATCGATCCTGAAAAGGGGTCTTTAATAAATTTCATGGGTCTTTCAAATACTATTTAGTAGTACTAGCTAGAACTAAGAGTTGAACACTCTAGATCGCATCATCCATGGCAATTTTCCATTTCCTTTTTAAGATTATGAAGTTGGAACTGAGGGGAATGAAAACGTTTTACTAAAAATTTGAAGATTATGGCCAGCAAAATTTTAATCTCAAGAACATGTTTTCGAGTAACATGGCTTAAATTTCATTGGATGTATAAGGTGATATGAAGTTGGCAAATCTCCAATGACGAATCAACATGTATTGTATTCAGCCAAGTTCAATTATGAGGCAGGCTTTTACCTATCACTTATTGTGGCCACTGACCCCCAATTTTTTTTCCTTTTTTAAAAAGAAAGTATTTTCTTACTTTATATAATAAGAATTAAGATTGGCTTGTAGTCAAAATGATCACCTACAAATGTATAAATAATGAATTATACACTAATCATATTGACAGTCAAAACTCAAAAACAGAGAAAGGCCACATATAAAATTACCTCTTTTTTAAGTGTATGATTTTCCTTACATACGACATGATTACATGAGGTTTGAATTTCGATCCTAATCTAAATTATTACTATTATAATACACATGTGGAATTAACCCTTTTCCTCCATACTTATTAAATTAAAAAGTTTGTTCGAATTCCCAAGCCACAGCTATAAGTACTATAAAATACTACAAAACACAAAATCATTAGGAGAAAGCAAAAGAAATTATGATCACTTTTCACATATATGACATTGATCATGTTGTAAGCTATATCATGAGTTCATTACATTACATATGCATGCGATATATTCCATGTTACCAAATCATTAATATAGATGAATTTAGGATTTCATTGATCAACCGGATGTATATACTCCCCCTGTCCCTAAATATAAGTCTCTTTCTAGAAGTTTTCTTTGTCCCAATTTATAAGTCCCTTTATCAAATCCAATGCACATTCATTAGTTATTTCCAAAGCTACCCTTACAAGTGGTAGTGGTAATTAAGAGAGTGAGTATGAGGAGAGAGAGTGAGTGGGAAGAAAGAGAATAGGGGAAAAAATAGAAGAACAATGTAACAATACATAAAATTTTGAGTTATAACTAACTTTCTTAATCTTGATGATATAGTTAAAAATGACTTATATATTGGGACAGAGGGAGTATCTTTTATTAAAAAAAAAATTGAGTTCAAATGCAGGAATATCTATTGAGTTGAGTGAAACTTTTTAATTAAGATCATAAATTCAAATATACTATGAATGGAGAAAATATGCGTTGTGAAAGTTTTCTCAATAAATCGGATCGGTTTTAGATAAGTTGACTAAATTTAAAATTTAAATTTAAAAAAAAAATTAATTTGTGGCAAGATTTGAACTCATAACATGGTAAAAAAACCATAAACTAATTAACCACTCAACTAGGAAGGTTTTAAATGTTATTATTATTCAACATATAATATTTATTATATATAAAAATTCAGTTTTTAGTCTAATTTCACTCACGGTCTGGACTGGTGGTCAGACCGATCAAACCGGTGACCGAAGCCCTCTCCGGTTCCATTACTGGTCCGGTTACAAAAACCTGGATATATAACTGCTTCATGGTTTCAAGGTACGTTTATGATTCCCAGAAATGATTCATCTCTCCTTTGTTGTAAAATATTAAAGAAGGATGTATTGTCAAGTATTAGGTGACCGTTGTTGATCAACCTTGTCCTGGCTGGCAAATCTATGCCTTTAAAAACCTTTAAATATTTATAACTGTGTCTCTAACGGTATAGTTAGTTGGCATTCGTATGGTTTAAGAGCTCAAATTATTGCAGTAAAAATAAATTAAGTTTCCATGTGATATTACATACTAGAATTCGTAATAGAAAATAATTTCTTGCCAGAGAAATTAGATAGGGAAAAAGGGAAAAATGGGGAGAGATGATGAAGTTGATATATCATGTTTCATAAGCAAAGCAGTAATAACGATAATATAAGCAGGCGCCAGACACATAATAAATGTTAAAGTACTTGATTTTGTTGATTGATGAGGGTCACTCTTCAAGAACAGTGGCTTATTAAGGGTGTTTGGTTGGAGGTATCTTTGATTCTTTGTAAAATTTTTAGATATGGACTGTTACTTATGGATGTAAGATTATTAAGTTTGATTCATGATTTTTCGAGTCAGTGAGAATGACACTACAGTGAAAAATTTGTATTATTTTAGTGACAATCTCATTTCCACTATGAAAGCATTTATTTTATTTTATTTTCAGGATTTTTTTTACTACCGGTAATTTTCTAACATGTTAAAATCAAAGATCTATCAAACCAAACGCTCCCCTAAGATTTTTCTTCTTGAATCACTAGTTTAGGCATTTTCCCTATGTTTAATTGTTTTTATACTTAATCAAAATTTTTTTAGGGAATACAAATAATCGAAAGTCTCATTACCAAATAAATATTTCCCTGTTTATTCAAACATTTACTACTTTAATGAAGATAATAAGCTAAACAAGCTCACATGATGTGAAACAAAACCCACATACAGTGGTACTTGAATTAAGGATCTCATAGTTCGTGTACATGTACACCTACCAATTGAGTGAAGAACTCGGGTGTCTTATCAAATAACTTAATTTCTTCAATATTATTCCAACCTCATTCATATATCCAATAAGAATTTGTTAAAATTAGTTTCCCAATAATATATAGGAGTATATGTTAGATTAACAGTGTTGCGCCAAAATCTCCTTGAAGCTTTCGCGAGAAATACAGTAAAGGGCTTGCCGGTCGATTTGCTCAAAATTGACAAAGAGCATAAACAGTAAAAGTAAACTGATTGCAGTGAATAAAAGATCAAACGAGTGTAATTGCGGGAACTTGATTTAAAGTCACACTGGAGCATTTAAATCATTAATTCCATATTTCTAATGAACAATAGTAAATAAAGGTTCTCAATAACAGTAAATGAATGAACAACATATTGTTATTCGATTAAAGAAACAGGTTACAATATCAAAAGGAAACAAGGAAACAAGATTGAAAGTATTGAAAAGGATGAACGAAACAAGAAATTGTAAGAACAAGTTGAGAGAAACGCAAGGTTTCAGAAAATTAAGTGTTGAATTGTAGAGAAAAGCTTAGAGCTTGAGTTTTACGCTGGGCAGAGTTTTTCCGGAGAAGTGTTGTGTGTCTCAATGTTGGAGGAGGCTACTCCGTATATAGGGTTCAGCTGGTAGCGCGCCCTAATCTTGTCGCCAAATCTTCTTGATTTCGTTTCTAATTTTTATTTGGTGCTGATCACTGATTCTCGACATCGCTTTCTGATTTCACTGGAAAACGCCCAGGAAGTTGTTTTTGTGCACTAACACGCCACACACCATAATATTATACTCATCCTTACAGCACATTGGAATTTGCGAAATCTCCATAGCCTATGCGCATTGGTGTGTGCTCTGTCTCCTTCAGAAATGGTGACAATAATTGGTGATGGCACCTCCTTTTAACACTTGTGAATATGAAATATTCTCTCTTTAAGTAAAGAATAAGTGTAACTCCATAATGTTAAGTTCATATTTTGATCAAAATCAATTAAAACAATGGTTTAAATCGGTGAAACACAACCATATGTCCTTAATTGAAAAAATAGTAAAAACTGGTGACAAAGTGTATGGCACATGAACAACATGCGTGTCCTTAATTGAAAATCGAGTAAAAGTTACAGAAAAGGCATGGCACTACTTAATTCACTTCAAATTGCCATTATTATTGTTACATTGCATGTCGCAACTCATATGGATTCATCTCCATGCTTAAATCTCTCCAATTTGGTGTTTTGTCCTTAATTGAGAATCGAGTAAAAGTTATTTTCTAGACTGAAACACAATAAAAACTTGTCAAATTGGAATTGAACATCAAATATATACATCTAGGGAGCGCGTTGTACTCTTCAAATCTTCATTTTCATGTTAAAATTAGCAAACCCTAATTTGTGTCCTTGATTGAAAATGCTGCCAAACTTAAACCAGCGATTGATCAACACCAGTTTTAAAGGGATGGGTGGCACCACCTTGTCATCACCACTTTTACATGGTGTGGTGCCACATGTATATGGCACCACTTTTAATTTATTTGTTTTCTTCATGAATAATTATAATTATTCTAGGCTCTTGGATCAATTCACTGATTCAGGGTGGAATTTGGGATCTGGGTCAAGGATCAAAGCCTTTTTCTAACAAATTAGGCTTAAGGTGGTAAGAACCTATCTGATTTCAGGAAAATCAAAATTTAATCCTAACCACTCATCTTGAACTCTTAATTGCTTTTATAATTTTACCCTAATTGTAAATTAAGGTGTAAACAAAAAATTTTAATGAAACTTGTCACATATGTGACAAATTTATCAACAGTTTAGACTAACATATACATGCATGCATTCTTAGCAATCTCAAGTACCAAAAAAAAAAAAAAACTCAGCGGCAAATTTTCATTTACAATAATTTAACGTTAAGCGTATATTTCTTCCTAAAAAAAGTATAGATTTTCGGTTGAAAATAAAACAATACAATAAAGCTGATCAAACACTAATACAGTATATTTAGTCCATTTTGTTTTCATCGAGTAATCATAATCTCTAATTATGCTTGTTCAATTTTGCACATAATTAGTTTGGTTTGATCTGCTTCATTCTCCAATTCTCATCTAGATGGTCAAGTTGGGTGCAATAGAAGTTCACTTCTCTTGCCCATGGTACTTCAATTGTAGCCTTAAGCACATTCCTTGAGTAATTTAACAATAAAAAACTAAGTTAGTTTGAATCATCATACATAATTCTGAAAGACTCAAAATTTTCATCAGAAATCAAGAAATGCTCACCTAAAATCATCATCATCAGCAATATTTTGTACTGTCCATCTCTTGATTGGCCATTTTGACAGAAAAGCATTTCCATACTCTAGAGCCCAACTTTCAGCAAAAACATATCTCATTCCAAGGACTGCAGCTAAATCAGATAAAGGCTTCATTCCTTTCTCTTCATGTGCCTTGACATCTTGTAGAGCTATGATATCAGCATCCACCTCTCTAAGCACTTATGTAATGCTTCTGCTGCTCTTCATTCCAGAAATTAATCATGGTGGAAGGCAAACAAACATGTGACCTCATAATGACATTGTTTCTATTGATTCTACTAGCGATTGATGAACCATCTTCCATAAAATTAAGCAATTTACTTCGAGCAAATGAAATCTCATTGTCAGGAAGGTTGATTGAAACCTTGAGTTTTGATCTTGAGATGTTCTTTTGCTTAGCTTAACTTTCAGCACTAAGGTGGGCATCATGCAAAGGAGATTGCTTCAGAATACCCTTTGGATAACAAATTGGAGACTTGTTGTGAATGTTGAACTCGAATGGACTTCTTAATCCCATGTAATTTTCCTCTACAAAACTAAAGAGATCCCAGCTTCCGAAATTGCAGGTGCAAGAGAGAACATGGCAACATTAAACGTTGCAATTCTTATTGGCCTTTTTGGATTAATTAGTAAAATCCCACAAGTGGTATCAATGTCTTTGGATCGAGCTACATGTGAAAAACTGTAAATCAGTTTCCATAGCGGTTTGACAGAACTTTAAGACTCTAGATCTATGATTTAGCCAACTTAAATGGTTCATTATGTTATCTTAATTTACTTGATTCCACTAGAATGAGATGGGGCATAAATGCAAATGGGAAAGTTCAATCTCAAAACTGATAAAGGAAAACAAAATAAAATAAATATATTGAATTTAATTAAATAAAATAGAGTTTTTAGAAAAATAAATAAAAGTTTAAAAAAAATTTAAAAAATATATTCAAGAAAATTCTAATATATCTCATTTTTAAAATAGTAAAAATAAAATATCTATAAAGATTTAGATTTAATTAAATAAAATAGAGTTTTTAGTAGAGTAAAAGTATAACAATTTAAACAATGGCATTTAAAAAATATATTCGAAAAAAAATGTATAATCGTTGATTCAAAAGTTTTACAACATTCGTACTTTTATATATAGTATAGATAGATATATAGTATATGGAGATCAGTCTCAATTTTGCCTACAGAGAAGCCAACTCAGTAGCAGATTTCCTTGCGAATATAGTATCTATAGTACTAAGTTTTCTTATGTATATACTCTTCTAGTTTTCCAGCTACTCCTCTGCTTCAATTCGATGTTTCACCTGGAGGAGTCCTAAGAAGAGTATCTAGTCTATCTCAGAATATGTTTATGTTTTAAGACTATGTTGATATACTAAACCTAATGTTTGTGTGATGTTTTTTCTGTTGGTGTTCCTTATTTCTTTATGTCTCTCGAGTTTGATTTAGTCTTAGATCGATTGTTTCGAGTTGTTGCTCTTTTGTCTTCAGAGTTATGTATCTTTCTTACAAATTGGTTTTCAATTTGTACTTCAATAAAACTTATTGCCTTTCAAAAAAAATATACTATATCCTTCCGTTTTATTGCAAAAAAAAAAAAGATAGATTTATAGTTGTGAAAATTAGGACTAAAATTACCCTAGATTAAAGTTAGAAGTAAAAGAATATATCGTATAAACCAAACTAAAACATCAAATAAATTCTTTTGGGTAGATATATATGTACAACACTCACGAAAAAATGAATATTTTTCCATGATTAAAAATCACATTTACTTACTAGTCGTCTAAATAATTGACAACTATCTAAAATTTAGATAATGACCAGCTTTATGAATTATGATTTCTTAATTAGAATCCAAGAATTATATAGGTCATATAAGTTGAAATTCGCTTGAGTCATTGATAAAATGTTATGCTTAATTTTAATTGTCGAGTTCAAATCTTAATAACTTCAAATTCAAAAAGGAAAAAAAAATCAAACTATTAATAAAGGTCTCACTTGCCCCGGGTTCATATATTCCTAGACAACCTCTTCTCCAAGTTATACCTTTTTTTTTTTTGGTCAGACAAGTTATACCTTCTTTGATCCTCGCTCGTGAGACATGTTTTTGCACATCATAGTAGATCTTATCTTAAAAATTTTTTGTTCCCTTTGAGAATCTTATCAAATTATATTGAATATTTTTTTTGAAGAAAATTATATTGAATATTAATTCTCCACATTCCTTGAGGAAATGGGCAGAATAAGAAGAAACTTTTTGTCCTAATAAACTAAAAATGAAAAAATAAAGGATTGTAATAATCAATATTATTAATTAATTTGAAGTCCATGACACCTACCATTTTGACAAAAGACTAGACGATGTCATAAATGATGTTTGAGTCATATATATCACAAACGCCGTGTGATTTCATTAAAAATGTGAAGGTCAACGGTTTGGTATTCAAACGTGGACTTTGGTATATTATTTTGTTGATTCATTCAATCATATATTGTATACGGTTGTGCTAATTACTCGATAATTGATTTTTTTCTTCATATATTCCTTAATTTCTTGAACCGCAAGAAACATGAGGGACGAAAGAAAATTTATTAAGCAAGAAAAGAAAAATACAGGAATATAAATATGTATATTTATTATTCAAGTATAAACCAAGTCCACCTACATAAGCCATCAGGCATTTGGCCTGGTGGTAGAGTACTGGACTCTTAGTTCCAGCCTACCTAGACCAAAAGGTCTTAGGTTCAACTCTCACGGGATGTGAGTTTGTTTGTAATTTGTTTGTTTATTTGGTAGGTATATATGTAGTTTATTTATGGTTTAGTTTCTAGTTAGGGTTGAATTCTCATTTAGATGGTTTATTTATGGTTTAGTTTCTAGTTTGGGTTGAATTCTCATTTAGTTTGTTTGTTGGGAAAGGGATTTGTTGACTCATAAATTAGCATTTCTATATTGGATTTATAATCTCAATTCTCTTTAAGAAATGAAAATGATTCTTATCTCAAAAATCCACCTACACAAATCCGACTCTTAACTAATGGTTATAATAGGCTGGTCCAAAATGGCCTTAACATTAACTTCAATTTCATGCAAGAAATGTTGAGTTTGAATTTTACGATAAAATGGAATTAGATTAGACGTTAAAGATTTTCTTCCATTATACCTGCATCATAAAATTAGGGGACGATATAAAGAGTAGCTTATATATAAGAAAAAAAAAAACTATTACCTTAAGACTTTTTGAGTTAAAACTGGTGTGCAACATGTATATTAATCATGTTAAGGAGCTGTGCCAAGTTCCGAGATTAATCTCTCCCGTTATAATTGTTAATACCTCAATTTACAGTTAAGGGTAAATTAGTCTTCACATAAATAATATTGAGATGTGTGGTCAAGATTTGATTAAAAATCCTGATGAAACTTAGTTTCTGCACCACCCTAATTCTAATAGAATTAGAAAAATCTTGTAATTAATTAATAAGGGCTGAAATTTATTAATTATTTATAAAATAATAATTATTTTCAGAATAATTATTGTTAAATATCCCTTGAATGCCGCCCCAGCCTAAGGAAGTGGTATGATAGGTGATGAAGAGCCAGTTTCCTTTAATGCTGCTGTCATCTAGGAAGACAAGCAGTAAGAAGGGAAGTTGTATGCCATCATCCCATAGGATGGAAAACATCTTATCGACTCACATAACAAAGCCAGGGCGGCCTCTCCTCATCATGGGAGACGACTTTGGGCTTTGTTATGTGAGTCCATAAGATGTTTTCCATCCTATGGGATGATGGCATACAACTTCCTTTTTTACTGCTTGTCTTCCTAGATGACAACAGCATTAAAGGATACTGCCTCTTCATCACCTATCATACCACTTCCTTAGGCAGGGACGACACTCAAGGGATATTTAATAATAATTATTTTGAAAAAAATTATTATTTTATAAATAATTAATAAATTTCAACCCTTATTGATTAATTACAAGATTTTCCTAATTCTATTAGAATTAGGGTGGTGCAGAAACTAAGTCTCATCAGGATTTTTAATCAAATCTTGACCACACATCTCAATATTATTTATGTGAAGGCTAATTTACCCTCAATTGTAAATTGAGATATAAACAATGCCCCCCAAGTTTAAGTCATTGAATTAAAAATGATTTGAACTTGTATATAAGGAAATGGGTCTTCGGCCAAAATTTTTCCTCTTTTTTCCTTAGCATCGTCAACCCCCTCTTTGGTACTATACTTAGCCGAAAATTTCAGCAACTTTTTATGCTCCAATGGCTTCCAAAGATCAATGTAACAACAAAAATCATCAATCAAATCCTTCCTCCATGCCAAATAGTTCAAGCCGCAGCTCCTTGTTCTTGGAGGCTTCCAAATCTTTCGCAAGGATCAAGTAATTTGGATCACACTCCCATGAAGGCAGCCCTAATTCGACTCAAGCTAGGCCAAAGCTCAAGTTCATGGTGATTGATCCAAAATCGGCACACAACCAAGGTAATTGCTTCATGAAATCTCAATTTTTGAATTTAAATTCATCAATTTCCTTTATGCCGCAAACCCTAGCTCAATTTGCCATGCTTAGGTCGACTTTGATGATGAATTTTGAGCAATATAGTTTCTGGAATTTTGAGGAATAATTTGATTTAGGAATCAAATCAATTTATTGAAGAAATTGGCAAAAAACCCTAGTGAAAATCATGTAGTTTTCGGCCTAGGACTTAATTTTTGCCATAGATCTTTAAATCAACATGTTGCTGCATATAATTAAGTATTATATGGCATGAAGTCACGTTAATTTGATGAAAAATAGGGCTGGTGGCGTTGATTAGAATTTCCAAACCCTAGTTGCAAGATTCGGCCTTAATTGGCCAAAAATACAAATCCAATTTGGCTTAGGATTTCGATTTAGCCAAAATTGATTAGGGAAAGATGTTTCCCTTATGAAATTAGGTTAGGATTGGATGAACAACAAACCTAATTGGACAAGGATAGAAACCCTAGCATGCCGCGGCTTACATTGCAAAATTTTTCCAAGATTTTGGCGGCATGCGATTAGGTCCCTAGGGTTTTAAGATTTCGTGCAATTTTCGGCCTAATCGCTTTATTTGGCCAAAAATTTCAGGGGGTTAAGTGATAAAATTAGGTTGTATTTGTCAAGCATTAGACCTAATTTTGATGTATAAGGAAACCCTAAGTGTCGTGCCCTAAATTGCAAAGTTTGCAATTTGGGCGGTTTTCAACTAAGTCCCTAGGGTTAGGGTTTTAGTTATTTTCAGCCTAGTTGACAAATTGGCCAAAATTCAGGGGCTATATTAGGCTGTAATTCATAAGTATGAAATCCTAATTTGATGATTTCCAAACCCTAATCATGCCGCAGCCCCAAATTGCAAAGATTGCAACTTGTGCGGCTTGTAGTTTAGCCCCTAGGGTTAGGAACTTTACTATTTTTGGCCCAATTGATAAAATTAGCCAAAAGTAAGTATTAGGTTTAGGCATAAGTAAGTCAAATTTCATAAGTATGAAGTTTAATTTACCCAATACCTTAAACCCTAGCATGTCGTGGCCTTGGTTGCAAAATTTGCAACTTGGGCGGCATGCAATTAGGGTTTTCGGCCTTGTTTAAATTTTTAAGGCCAAAAATTAATTTTGATTTTCTTAAAAATACTAACATAATTAATTTTGGCAGCCATAATTAATATTTTTGCCAAAATAAAAATTATGAAATAATTTTAAAGTGATAAAAATTTTAATTTCACCAACTTATTAACAAAATTGTATACTAACAACTTTGTTAATTTTGTTGCAGTTTCTAAAGATCTTGTTGCAGCGCTCCTGAAAGTTCCCAAAGTGGAAAAACTAGAAGAAATTCCTTCGAATTTGGAGCTTGAGATGGCTATTGGAGATATTGAAATTTTCTTAAACAATGTTAAACGTGCTGCTATGGAGGAGACTGCAGATTCAATTCAAGGAGCAATTGACATCTTATGTTCTTCTCCTAGAGTTGATTCTCATGTTGTTCAATTTTGGTGTGACTTTCCCATTCTCTTCAAACTATTTGCTGTTGAATACAACCACACTTCCAAAGCATTGGCCCAGATTCATTTGGCTAAGGCCGAATACCTGAATGGTAGAGGAGAGCTTGAACTTGAGATTATGAAGTTTCATGAGATGGCTACTCCTATTGACCATGAAGTGCTTTTCAACACACTTTTGGACAATCTCAAAGCCCAAATGGCCAAAGTGGAAAGTGAACTCATTGTCCTGAAGACCACAGGGAGCAAGCTGTTATAGAGAAGTGCAAGCAGATTGAAGAGATTGCTGCTTCCCTGGTTGATATCAAGGGAATTGAGGAGGAGATGGGCACCAAATATTTCCAATTGGAGCAATTGACCAACATTTTTCAGACTTGGAAAGGAAAATGACTTTAAGATTTTGTTTTATGAGTTGATTTCAATTTCAAACAAATTAAAATTTTGTTTTAAATTGGTGGCAATGGATTTTTAGCCAACTTTTATATTAGTGGCCTTTATTATTTTTAGCCATCTAACTTAAACAAAATCCTTTGTCAAATTAATCTCTTGGTTTTATGACTAAAACCACAAAGATTAAATACTTAGAATTTATTTTGAAGTCAAATTGCCAATAATGCTTAGAGGAATTTCGGCAATAATCATCTAAAACCCTTGAAAAATTCGGCCTCCCTCTTTTAAGTAAGGCCAAATTTTGAATAGTTAAATTTCACAACACTTGTATAATTTTAGTGACGGAATTTTCTCCTTTTTACTACTAATTTCGCCATACTAAGTATACTTAGTGGCAAGAACTTAACATCTTGTTACTTCACTAGTAACAAAAATGTTTGTTTTATTTTAAAGCCGTAAGAATGCAATTGGGGCGGCTAAGTCCACGAAGCGTGTAAGTTTATTCTATACTTCGGTGAAGCATATGGCTGTGAGTTGAGTCATAGCCACATCATCTAACTCCTCATCCATGTCAAATTCAGGCCTTAGGCAAGACGCTATCCCATTTACCATGTTTATCTTTTATCATCTTCTCTATGATGCCTATCATTACTTTGTTAGAAGCCTCGGCCTGCCCATTAGCCTGTGCATAGTATGGCATGGACTTAGTGAATTTTAGGCCAAATTTTCTTTCCAGACTCCTTGTAATCTCACCATCAAAGTTGGTACCTTGATCGGTAGTAAGAGTTATGTGTTCCTTGATGAATTTCTTGATGTCATTATGAGCTATGCCATTCAGAGCTTTTGCCTCCACCCATCTGGTGAAGTAATCTGTAGCAACTACAATAAAGCAGACACATCCCTTGGCAGGTGGGTAATTTTTCCAATGAGGTCAATTGCCCATCCTCTGAATGGTTAAGGCTTTATTATATAGTGTAGCTCTTCTGATGGAAGTCTCCAAATAGGACCATACTTTTGACAAGCTTGGCAGCCTTTGGCAAATTCCATGCAGTCTTTCATGATGGTTGGCCAGTAAAAGCCATGACGGCGTATTAGCCATCTCATCTTTCTTCCAGCTTGATGTGCACCACATAAGCCTTCATGTACATCCTTGATGACTTTCTTAGCTTTTTCATTGTCTAGACATCTCATTAAGGATTCGTCTAAGTCTTTTCGGTACAACTGATCAGCTAGGACGGTATAGTGTACAGCCAAAGTCCTTATCCTCCCGCTAACCCTTATTGATGGATTTTGAAGATAATCAAGGAATGGCTGGCGCCAATCATCAAGCTTGTGGACTATGTTGTATATTTCAAACACATTATCCCTAGTAAATATTGAAGGCATGCTCCTCCTTTCAACCTTCACTACCTTCTTCCAAATATCGTCTCGGAATGTAAGACCAGATGCAAGTTGTGCAGCAACATTTGAAGCTTCGTTTCGATGTCTGGGGACATGTTCTATTTGTACATCATCAAATTTCTCTAACAATTGTACTGCAACTACATAGTAGGGTAACAAGGATGGACTTATGCAATTGAACTCTCGAGTGAGTTGGTTGATCACTAGCAAAGAGTCACCTTTGATGTGTACTGTTGATACTTGCATCTCTCTGAGTAGTTCTAAACCAATGATGAGGGCTTCATACTTAGCTTGATTGTTAGTACAATCAAAGTCTAAGTGGAATGACATCATGGTATATTCATCATCAGGAAAAGTGATTACAATTTCTGCACCTGCTGAGTTAGTAGTGCTGGAACCATCAAACTCAAGTACCCATGGTATCAAAGATACTTCCATGACTAGGTTCAAATCTTCAAATTCCTCACCCAAGTCCAAGTAGGGGTGGTTGGCTAGGAAGTCAGCAATAGCTTGCCCTTTCACTGCCTTCTGAGGTATATACTTGAAGCTGAATTCAGAAAGTGCTAAGCACCATTTGCCTAATCGGCCTTTAAAGAGAGGCCGAGTTTGCATGTACTTTATTATGTCGGTTTTGGCAATAACACATACATTGAAGTAGAGCATGTAATGTCGAAGTTTTATTGCTGCAAAGTAAAGTGACAAACAAAGCTTTTCAATAGGACTATATCTGGTTTCTACATTAGTAAGAGTCCTACTTAAGTAGTACACTGCTTGTTCCTTCCCTTTTCCTAATCCTTGAGCTAACAAACATCCTATAGAAGATGCAGTGTTTGAGACATACAAGTACAAGGTTTTATCCTTCTTAGGAGGAACTAAGACAGTAGGCGAAGCTAAGTACTTCTTGATTGCCTCAAAGGCTTCTTGGTGTTCGTCATTCCATTGAAATTCTTCCTTGTCCTTCAACTTCAACAGTGGTGAGAACGCTTTGGTTTTACCAACAGTGTTGGAAATGAATCTTCGTAAGAAGTTGACTTGTCCAAGAAAACGTTGAAGCTCTTTCTTGGAAGTGGGCGGCTTTGTTTGTATGATGGCCCTTGCCTTGTTTTGGTCTATCTCGATGGCTCGTTGATGAACCAAAAATCCAAGGAAGTTACCTGCACCAACACCAAAACCACATTTCAATGGATTTATTTTTAAGCCATGTTGTCTCATTCTTTCAAATGAGCGCCTTAGATGATCAATGTGGTCAATGTGATTATGTGACATAACCACAACATCATCTATGTATACGTCAATGAATTTTCCGATCATGTCATGGAAGATGGCATTCATTGCTCTTTGATAGGTTGCACCGACATTTTTAAGTCCAAAGGGCATGACCACCCACTCGAAAGTGTCGATTGCGCCTGGACAGCGAAAAGCTGTCTTTGGAACATCCTCTTTCTACTACGTAGATTTGGTTGTAGCCACTGTGTCCATCCATGAATGATAATACTTGATGTTGGGCGGCTCCATCTACCAATAAATCTGCAATAGGCATAGGATATTCATCTTTAGGCTGAATTCAATTTACGAAAATCAACACACACCCCGATTTTACCGTTCTTTTTAACCACAAGAACTATGTTTGAAATCCATTCAACATACCTTGCGGTACGGATGAATCTTGCTTTAAGAAGCCTTTCAACTTCCTCTTTAACTTTAAGAATGACATCTTTAGCCATTCTTCTAGGAGGTTGTTGATAGGGACGGTATCCTTCAATGATTGGGAGACGATGCTCCACTAACTCACAGTCCCATGCGAAACAATCTTTGTATTCCTTTAACAAGGCAATAAAGTGTGGCTTGTCTTCTTTTGCCAACAATTGACTTATGTAGGTCGGCCTCGACTTGTCTTTTGTGCCAAGATTCACTTCGAGTAAAGGATCTTGTACTTCAGCCTTGAGATCATCGAGTTTCATGGGAGCATGATCAAGTGCTTCCGTGGTGATCTCATCTTGTATGTTTTCTACCTTTTGATGAGCCGCAGCTGATGGGGCGGCTGAGTCCTCTAAGCTTTGAAGTTTCATATCTGTAGACACCCATTTTTGTCTTAAGACCATGACTTAAATCAACTTGTTTCTTAATTGGTCATTTGTACACTCAGGCGCATTTTGGTCATTTGCACACTCAAGGGCATTTTGGTCATTTGTGCACTCAAGGGCATTTTGGTCATTTTGCATACTCAGGACTTTTCTTTGATCCTTTTAATTCCATCTTTTAGTTTAGATTAGATAATTCATTTTTTATCATCTAGATTGCATTTGAATAGGAATCAATTTCTTAATATGCATCTTTGATAATTATGCATATTTTAGAGATTAAACTCCATTTAGTATTATCACCTTTAGTCAATATTTCTCTTAATTTACAATTCAGGATAGTTAGATCAATTTAATTCACATATCGTTCGCATTTATCATTTGCACTTTGACCTTTAGTTATAGTCTTTGTATTAGCAATTTTTAGTTAGGAGTAATTAGCGATGTTTAGTTAGGTTAGCTCTTACACATAGTAAAAAAGAAGAAGAAATTTTATTTCACTAGGCATGTTTGAATACATAGTATGCTAAGTAACATTAGGTACATTTGCATAATTAAAAAACACAAAAAAATTGGAAAAAATGGAAAGATTACAAAAAAAAGGGTAGTTTGTTTACATTAGTAGTTTAGTCCAATTACAACAAGTCAACACTTTTGTTTGTTTACAATACAAAAGCCCTATTTACAAAAGTCAGGAGGTATGCCTTGGTAGAATCCTTTCCTATTTCCCTCATTTCCATGCTCTCCCTCCCCATTTAGCACATGACAGGTTGTATCATCTACATGAATTGGTGAAGGAGTCTTAAAACAGCAAGTGTTCCTTCCTTGAACTACTCATCTCATAAGTCATGGCAGTTTCACGGTGCTCTCGGAAGGTCTTAATCCTGCAAATGATAGAAGAAGCAGTGCAACATGCAAAAATGTTTCCCCCAGGCTCCAAGCATAGGCACCATTAATTGGTGATATGCCATTTTTTTTTCAAAAATGCAACCAACTGCAAACAGAGCAAGAGAGCATGCAGGGATGATCAAACAAGCCATGTACCCGTGCGTCGAAGATCTTTTGAAAGAGCTCAATATGCAGGGCTGTACATGAGAGTGTGCAAGGGCTGACAGGGGGAGAACCAAGCCAATGATGACATTTAAGGAACAGTAAGCAGCACAACAAGTCAAACAACAAAGAATTGCACCAAGAACAGCAAAATAATGAGCACAACAACATGTTTAAAGCCTGGGGGAGCTTTTTGTTTTAGGCAGATTTGGACATGAGGTTCATGATGTGTTCCTGGCCACGAAGTGCCTTTTTGCCATCTAAGGAACTATGGGAATGCGGCCAAATATTCATTGCAGGACCAAATGGCAAAAAGGGTTGTCCGAATCAATTGCAAACATGAGGAATGTGACATAAATTCAATGCAATCAATTCAAGAGAGGAAAACAGAGTCCTAAGCATTCAGATTCTGTATTTATTATGCACCAAACCAAGCATGAAGGAATCAAGCAAGTTGTAACAAGGCAGCGTAAAGGGTGTTTTGCAACATCAAGAATGACGTGGGAGCAGTAAGTACAATAGGCTTAATGTGAATAACTCAGAATTCATTAAAGCAACAGTAGTCATGGGGCATCCAAGCAAAAGGCAAAATTAATACAAGACAACCACTAAATTTGTTCAAGCAAAGAAGTGTCATGGTTAGTAAGCATACAAGGACATTGAAGATGAAGCATAGCCAATGCAAGTTCCAGATACATAATTAAGTCAACAAGTCAGAATAACAAATGTCAACAGATTAGTGGCAGAAGCTCAAGTGTAGACAAAATGGCCAATTAAAACAGAATAGGTAGCCAAATTTAAGAAAAAGGTGAAAGCAACAGTACTACACTAGTCACAATTTTATGAAATCCGGGGGGTAACAAGTGAAAGCAGTGGAGCCAAGATGGGAAGTTAAGCAGCAAATTCACCAAAACAGTGAAATTTGAGGGAAGGTTTATTCAACAAATATGCATTTCCAATGTTGTGATATAGAGTGTGTACAGTGGAGTTGAATGAAACAAATCATGCTACACGATTGAAATATGAGAGGGCAGCATAGAAGCAAATACTCTACGTACAGAGGCACTAAAAATCCAATGCAACAAAACCATATGATTAGAGTCAAACCTATCAAGTCCGCAAAATCAACAGATCAATGGTAAAGGGAATGAGTCAACACTTCTTCTCCAACTAAATCTGAAAAAGGACAAAAGAGAAAGTGAGATGCAATGAATGGCACAATGGAAATAAAGAGAAATTAAATGGAAAATTAGCAAAGGGGAGGTTACCTAGCGGTTGGGAAGATTCGAGAGACTCAATCGCTGGAATACCTCATTTACAGGGAGAAGAAGACAAAAAATTTCAGTTAGAGGGGAAAGGATTGGAATCGGACCCAAGAGGGATATAAAAGAAGAAGAGGGATCGCTGCTGAGGGGGGATTTTTTTGGAAGCAAAAAATTGGGGAAAACTCTTAAGAAAAGAAGGATTCTTTTTTCTGAAAACTACTTTTTTGGGATCGAAGGGGCAATCTCTCTGGTTTTTTCTTTCTCTGAACTTCACAAAGAGAAGCAAGATTTGAAAACACTGGGTCTGGTAGCGATTGATAAGAGCAAACATCTTGGGTTGCTCAAGCATCGCTTTACCCTTTTTCATTCTTGATCTCCAACGTTTTTAAGCTTAAATCCAGTGTGTTTTTAAGGGATTTTTGGAAATCTGGGTTGGGAATTTGTAATTTGGGAAACAGATCTGGCTTGAGTCATTGGTTTTGAGAGGTGGGGAAAAAATTTTCGAAATCAGGTTAGAAGCTAGGGTTTCTGTTTTGTGAAAAGGGTTGAGGAAGAAGAGGTTATCGAAGAAGGAATGGGGAACTAGGGTTATAAGCATCTCTTTTATTGAACGACGACGTTTTGGGGGTAAGTGGTCTTCATTTTCTTAATTTTTTTCCTCTCCATTTGCAATTGTTTCAATTTGGGACTGATGGCGCTTGGATGATGTGATTTGAGACTTCTTTACTTCATGTGCTTGATTTGGTTTCTCATTTTATGATTGATGAAGTTTCTTTTATTGAATTCTTATGTGTTTGTATTCTTATTGTGGTAGTTTGATGCTCAAAATAATGATCTTGATAAAAGTTTGAATTTTTATTGAAAAGGCTTGGTCTTTGTTTGATGAAACATGGTAGTTTATATTTTTGTGCACTATCTTTGCTTTTATGATTTATTTTGGTGGCAATTTATGTTTTAAAGGTTTAAATTGATACTTCCATGCTAAAGTTAAGATTTTTGTTGGCCATAATGTAATGAAAGGAATGATGGGTAACTAGAGTTCATGTATAATCATTTCCTTTGGATTTTAACTTAAATTTAAAAGAAAAATCAAGCCTTTATTTTCAAGTTTTGATTTTTGAACATGGTTGATTCCAAGTTAGATTCATGATCCCTTTTGAGTTGATCTTGAGTGCAAAAATGGAGCTTTTGGTTTAAAAGATTAAACCTTTTTTTAAATGGGAATTAGCTTTAATTAATTGATTTTCATGTCATATTGAGCTAATTTTTATTTTTAAAAATTTTAGGTTTTAAAATTGATGGTTTCATTTCTTAGAATTAAAGGTCAACTCATAGAGGGATTAGTGAATCTCTTGGAATTAATTTTAGTTAAAAAAAATCAAAGTTTGGCTTTAAAAGCTTAATCTTTCTTTTAAGTTTATCTTAAATTAAAGGAAATGGTTCTAGTTCATGGTAACTTGTATTTAGGTGCATTTAAAGATTCATACCTGTGTTTGAGCTCAATTAAGTGCCTGGAATTTTTAATTTTGTTCACATAAAGACATCACTTTCTTCCCGTTTTCAGCATGGTTCCTGATTTGGGATATTATTTGTGTTTAGTTCAATGTCGCCCCTGATTTAGGAATTTATCTTTTGATTCATGCGGCCTTGCCCCTGATTTGATTTCTATTGCTTGATGAAGTGCAATTTGGCCCCTGCTTTGGGGATTTTATTTATTTTGAATGCAATTTACTCCTTGATTTTGGTAATTGGTGCTAAGATTGTGCAATTGAGTGCTTAATTCACCTCATTGATATTTAATTCGTGCTATTTGATCCCTGAATGTTGCTAATTGCTTACTTTATGTGCAGAAGTGTCCCCGGATTGTCCAAATTTGACCTTTAGGCTTCCACTTTCTCTAAATTTTTTGTTCTTTAGACTTTTTGGGCTTTATTAAAGCCTTTGAATTTGTAATAATTAGTAATTAGTGGTAAATTCATGAATAATCATGCATCCATTTCATGTATATTATATGTCACTTTGACTATGCTTACAATGTATTAACATTCGTATTTTACCGAGATGAAGGGTCTTTCAGATAAATGTACTCGAGTACAAATTTCTGGGAGTCCCTTCTAGACCGGTCTCTTCCGTGGATACCCCCATAATGCGTGGAAAGGGTTTATGGAATTGATTTCGGGTAGACTTGTGTTAATGCATATAAATAAAAAATGATCTTTCATGCATTTTAAATGCCATTCATGCGAGTTAGCCAAATAAGAGTCAGTAAACAACCGTCTGTTACGATGACGAATGGGTTCCAAGTAAATGTACTCGGCTACGAATTCTTGGTTCCCGCTCCGAGATTGAGTTATTCTCGAGATACCCCCATAATGTGTGGGAAGGGTCTCGGGTTAATCTCAAGTATACTGTTGTTTACTGATAAACTAAAATTCACCAATTCATGCATCATCAAGCATTCGTAGTTTCTTTTCTAGGAATTAATGAGATTAAAAAAAACCAAGCAAAATTAATAGCATACTAAAAGCAACCTTTTTTTTATTGACCCACAATTAGATTTAGTTTGACTTAGAGGTACCGTCACTTGACGGGCGTGCCGGGGGTGTCCATCCTTCCCCGGGCGTAAATGACTCCCGAACCTAGGCCTAGGTGACAAGACCAGACCTATAGGTTTAGTGGGTCCCATGCCAAGCACTGGACTTCATTAGACTGATTAAGACAATTTGGTGGCTAATCACAACTTAGAAAAAAGATTAGTGGCGACTCCTTTCCAACGTCGTTTCGACAGGGTTCCCCGGACCCGAACGTTTCGACAATATCCAAGGCTAAAATCGACAACTTTTTCAAGATGTCGTTGGCCAACACAACCTCTTTAGGCTGTGTACTCATGGGATCTCCTCTATGATAGGAGCACATGGAAGCGGCTTGAAAGGAATCAAAGCATCAGGCCGCACAAGATTTTCCATTACTTCTTTCAAGGCTTCTTGTTTGATTTCTCCAGTGGAGATGATAGGGTATGGCCGGCCATACTTATCCCGACCCATGAACCTGATTGGTCCAGTAGTTCCATCATAGAACCTTACATCAACTGCATGGGATTCAACTTTGAATGGACCATTGTCAGCCTTGACCACTTCAACTTCAGTGCCATTCTAGAACATCAACAGTTGGTGTAAAGATGATGGAACACACCAATTGGAGTGAATCCAATCTCTACCAAGTAGCATGTTGTAAGTTGATGAAGAATCAACCACGAAGAAGGTAGAGAGGGATGTTTTCGACCCAATGGTCAACTGAGCAGGCAAAATGCCTTTTGGTTTCTTAATGGTACTAGAGAAATAACTCACAGTGACTTTTGACATGATCAAGTCATCGGTGCACTTGTGACGCTTCTTTAATGATGAATAGGGAATGGGATTCACTGTTGCACCATTGTCAACAAGTACCCTGTTTATGGGGATGCCATCAACATGAGTTTCGATATACAAAGACTTGATGTGGCAAGTAGCAGTCTCATCAGGTTTGATGAAGACTATGGCTTTAGCATCATCTGAGTTGTTGCCCCCCGAATCCTCTTCTTCTCTTGAAGGAATCTCAATGACATCTTTAATCTCTTGAGAAGAGGGTGGCTCAAATGATTCCACTTGCTCCTTCAACCTAGAAGAAAATGTGCATGGAAGAGTGAGGGTAGTATGGTTGAGATTAACCATGAACTGTCCAATGGCCATTGAATCAATAGATTTGTTGTCAAAGTCTTCAGCCGCTAAGGTTTCTTCTTCACTCATGGCGTCATGCATTTCTCCCAAACTCTCATCACACATCAAGTTTTGATCAGATGGAGTTGGTAAGGCATCCTCCTTATCAGTGGCGCCATTATCTTCCTAATGGGGAGTCCATTGCTCGTCATTTGGATTTCCTGAGGTCTTGTCTGCTTTTATGTTGAGCTCTTCAATGATCGGATGAGTTGTCGAGCAGCATCATCTACGGCCTCTTGTCTTTCGAAGAGAATGTTTTTAGCCTTGATATGTTCGATCCTCTCAGCTTCAAACTCTTTTCTCTCCTTATCCAATTTTGCTTTTTCAAGCAAAATTGATATTTGCCATGGTGACATGCCTTCTTCAATGTGAAGTAATTCTTGAGTGGCCTCATGTGGTGGCCAATCTTCAAGTCTTCTCGATAGAGCTTCATATGGAAATTTACAGTAGTCTGAGTCATTATCAACACTACAAACTTCGAAGTCATCTTCATCTTCATCCCCTATGGCGAGTGCTCTCATAGCTAGTCTTCTGTAAGCAAGAACTGCCTCCTTATTGTTAGAGCCCTTCTCAGCTAGTTCTTGGCAAGAATAATCTTCATTGCCATATACTATGTCAATTAGAGCTTGTCTTAGATCTTGGAGTTCGACTTCTTTTTTATCCAGCTTGAGTGTTCTCTCCTTGAGTTTTGCTTCTTCAGAGATGATTTTCTCCTTACATAGCTTCACACCCATGTCTGCTAGGTCCATAAGGGATGTATCAATTTCGTTGATGGGTGGTGACTCCTTTAAAAGCTCACATCCACTCACATCAACTTGCATGGCGTCAAGTTCTTCTTCCTTTCGAGCCTTTGCTCTTCTTCGAAGTTCACGTCTCCTCCAAGTTTTTCTGTTCTTTTGAACAGGATGCTTGGGATGTTGAACTCTTCGCCACACACCCTTTTAAGTGTTTGATGGTCGCTTGACCATTCTTGGTTGTGCATGGTCACTTTCCAACTTCATCTCTTTCTTCACAGCTGCATGGCGATATTCCTTCTTCTTATGATCTAACCATGGTCTGATTTCATGCTTGGTCCTCTTCGAATAGGACTTAGAATGAATCTCGACTTGCGGTTGTCGTTCATGTTCTCTCTTGGAAGATTTTTGCACCTTATGAAGAGTAGATGTGTTGGGATGAGAGGAATGTGGCGCCATCCTTGATGATGATTCCCCAAATTCCTTTCTGCTTTGCTTATGAGTAAGAAGAGAAACTTCTGATTTGCCCCTCGAGTTAGGAACATACTTTGTTTTGTTTTTCTCTTCCTTTTGGAGTGGAGTTTTTTTGATGAAAATTCCAATTTTCTTCGAACTTCTTTCTTTGAAGAAGTATCAGGATGTTTTACAGGTTCTTCTTCATCTTCATGGGAAAAGTTCCAGCCTCATCTTGGTGTTTTAAGTCTCACAGCGGCCGTGTTTGGATACCAAGGTCGATCTTCATGTTGAGGGTTGGCTGACAGGGAATCCCTTGGAACCAAAGTCGCCCTCTTTGGTGTTGTTTCAACCTTCTCAGCTTCCTCACTAGCCAGTTGTCCATCCTTTGGGAAGTTGAATGTGACCATGTGTATAGGAGCTGGGAAAGGATTCTTGTCAACTCCCATGTCCTTCTTGGGTGCTTCAGGGAACGTCAAGATTCCTCTTTCTATCTTCTCTTATACTATATTCTTGAATACAATACAGTTGTTGGTTGGATGCCTCTAGGAGTCATGGTACTTGCAGTAAGCTCTCCCTTTAATGTCCTCAGTTGAAGGAAGAACATGTTCAGGAGGAAGTTTGATCATACTAGACTTGTGCTGAAAGTCAAAGACTTCATTTGTCTTTGAGGTATCAAATCAATAAGTTTTGCTTCCATCATAAGGTTTCTTTTCTGCTTGCCTCTAGTACATAGTAGCAAACCTCTCTTGTGTTTGAGGGTGTCCCACTCCTGCCTTTATCAGACATGGACACTCAATGGGCTGATCAGCTTTAACCTCAGCAACTCCAAATTCAAAGTTTGGCTCTTGATAGTAAGTGCCATAAGATGAACTTCTTCTTTCATTGTCCTCTCGTAGGAGAGTCTCATATCTTGTCACCTTGGTTGACATCTCAAAGAAGTCTCTAAAGTCCACTCCTTCGAACTTCTTTCGAAGTTCTATGTCAAGTCCATTTTGAGCTAGGCGCATAAATTCTATCTCATGGAGAGGTGTGCGGCACTTGTTCATTAGCTTCTTGAAGCGAGCTAAGCAATCTTTAGCTGACTCCCCTTTCTTCTGATAGAGGCATGACAAGTCGGCCATGCAAAACCTTTGGTTCAGTTCTATAGAACTGTGTATGCAACAATCTCTCCATCTCTTCCCAAGTCCTTACTGAGTTGGGTCGTAAGTTGATATACCACGTGAAAGCCGCTCTTGTGACAGAGTTGGGAAACAAACGGAGTTTGTGGTAACTAGAGTTAGCTTCTCCGCATTGCACAGTGAAACGAGCAATGTGCTCTAGAGTAGTCTGTTCACTTGAAGTTCCAGAGAAGCTTGTGAAGTCAGGGATTTTGTATCCTCGAGGGAGAGAATAGAGTCTATCATACTCCTCAGGATAAGGCTTCTGTAATGATCGCTGATTGAGCTAAAAAAGACCCTATTTTTATGGCTATTTTACTATGTTTTTAGACCCATTTATGCTTAATTATATGCTATTTTATTAAAATTTGTGTTTTTAGTCTTTAAGTGATGTGAAAATGAGAAATTGTTATTTTTCACTATTTTTGTAGCTATTTTGATGACTTTTTACACAGATTTGAGCAAAGCAATTTTGAGCATAGAATTGGAGATTCGAAGTTCGTGTTTGAAGACCATGTGAAGATAAATTGGAGACTTGAAGACCATTGAAGATTTATTTCAAGAGGAAGAATTGAAGAAATGGAGCTTTAATTGAAGACAAGCCATGGATAAGCCCTTAAGCTTTGGTTTTTATGGATAATTTATATGGGAAAATACTCAGCCCATATAAGATATTAATTAGAATTAAAATCCCAATTAATGACTCCTAAATCCAAGGAAATATCAAAATCCCGTAGATTTCCGATTCTAGTCCTAACAGGATTAGGATTTATGAGCAGTTTTGGTAGAAAATTCATAACTTTCTGCTCAGACCTCTGATTGAAGCCCATGAGTACTTGTTGGAAAGCTAACTCCGAGATCTACAACTTATCATTGAAGTCCAAGAGCCAGTTCTGCCGTTTTCAAGCCCCAAAATGCCGTTGAAGTTTCTGCATGAATTCAGCAAAAAATCAAGATCCTATTTTGACTTGGATTCTACTCTAGGAAGACTTTTAATCCAACTTGGAGTCCAAGTTAGACCCTAAAACCGGCCTAGACTCCTTTCCAAGTTAGGATTTGAATTCTTAGGGTTAGTTCCACTATAAATAGCCACCTCCTGTATACACAAAT
>AWUE01014858.1:0-29139 GCA_001974825.2 Corchorus olitorius | reverse complement strand
TCTTGATCTTTATTGATTTATGTGGCCACTAAAGAGGTAATTTGAGAGATTGTTGGCTAGATCAAACAACAAGGTTGACGCATGAGTTTGATTGTGTGTAGCAAGTTAGCCGCGCTTGACGGCGGGTTAATTGGGTTTGCATGCCAGTGATCAGATTTATCTGGTTGTTGTATGGTTTTATTCATTAAGCATGTGTGAAAGAACTAATAAACGTTGATCTTAATGCTTTGAATCCTAGCAAATCTTTAAGGCTTGACGGCTAATTGATTAGTTAGGAGGAAAAAGGGGTAATTTAAGGCTTGACGGCTAATCTTATCTAAATAGCATGTTAGGGTTTTCCCTAGACCAGTTATCATCTTGAATTTAATATTGACTTTATCTTTTAAATCAAGGACCCATAATTAATTTGATTGTTTTCTACCATTGGTGAAGAAGTATATCCTTAATGATTGTTTTCTTTCTTATCTGCTATAGACTTAGATTTAATTTACTTTGTTTTGTTTTCTAGTTTAATTGTTTTCTGTTTAATTGATTTCTGTCAATCTCTGTTTTCTGTGTTGTTTTTGAGAGATTTTAAGGACTAAATTTTCGGATAAAATCTATCACCCTTCTCTGTGGGATCGACCCCTACTTGCCCTATCTACTTAGTTAGGAGTTTGTTGGGATTTTATTTTTATGATTGTTGACGACCGATCATAAATTTTGGCGCAGTTGCCGAGGAAGGGAACTTTTTCTGGTTTTTGCCAGGGGAAGGAAAAATAGACTCATCTGAAGACGAATCCTGGGAATTTTCTCTTTGTTTCTGCGAGTCTGCGTTTTTAATCTAAAAAAAAAATTGTTTTGTCCGTTTTTAATTTTGTGTTTGCGTCATATAAAAAAATTTTGATTTTTTTGCGTTTTTATTTTTGTGTTTGCGTCTTTTTGGGAAAAATAATAAAAAATAAAACTTGTTTTGTGTTTTGCGTCGAAAAAAAAAAGAGTTTTTGCGTCATAAAAAAAAAGAAAATTTTTTGTGTCTGTGTTTTTTATATTTTCTTTTATTTTCTGTCTTTAATTTTAATTTTGTTTAAGAATTTTTACTACTAACAATTTTTCTTTTGAGTTTTTATTTTTTTTTTTTTTAGTTTTTCTAGGAAGCTGCATGCCAAAGACAAGAAGTAGTGGCAAAGAAGATTTTGAATTTGATCCAGAGCCAGAAAGAACACTATTTTCGCTAATGAAGGAGAAATCAAATCGACAACAAGAAGAGGAGCCATCCAATTCGAGTTCTCAATCAAGTTCTCCTAGATATACTGCTTCAACATCGTCAGAAGACATGGCAAACGAAGAACCTAAAACCCTGAGAGAGCTTTTTGGCACCAAACGTCAATGCACAACGCTTAGCAATTCGATACCCGGATACGACTGCAAATTTTGAGATTAAATCTGGATTTATTCAGATTTTACCCAAATTTCACGGTCTGTCTGGAGAAGATCCTCACCGACATCTAACCGATTTCCAGATTGCCTGCACATCAACAAATATTCAAGGTATTACTAAAGACCAATTCAAGCTAAGAACCTTTCCGTTCACTCTTGTGGATCGTGCAAAAGATTGGTTGTACCTCTTACCAACCGGTTCAATCACATCTTGGACGAACCTTAAGAAGTTGTTCTTGGAAAAGTACTTTCCTGCCCATAAGGTATCAAGTATAAGGAAGGAGATTTGCGGAATTAAGCAACGCCATGGAGAAACAATGCACGAATATTGGGAACGTTTCAAGACACTATGTGCGAGCTGCCCCAATCATCAAATCATTGAACAGTTGCTGATCCAATACTTCTACGAAGGATTACTACCGTTTGACAGATCTTCCATAGATTCTGCAAGTGGAGGTGCTTTCATAGACAAAACTCCTACCGATGCTTGGACTTTAGTGGAGAACATGGCTGCCAACATCAACAACAATTCGGATCTCGAGAAGATTATTCAAGAGAAGGCAATACAAGAAGAATCAATGAAGTCTCTACCCAATCCACCTCACTGGAGCAACAACTTCAATAAACAAATCAGCAAGTCGCTGCACTCACTGATTTATTCAATGCAAATTTTTCGAGTGTGCCTAAGATTTGTGGAATTTGTAAACAAGGACACTACACTGATTAGTGCCCTTCTTTTGAACACACCGCGCAAGAAGTCAATGTTGTTGGAATGCAAGGAGCATATCAAAAGAAACCTGAACCTTATTGGAGAGCCGAGCAACCAAGTCAACAATATGGGAACCAAGGTAACTATCAAGGAAGGCCAATGAATTATCAAAGGCCTAATTTCCAACAATCTTCACAAGTTATCGAGATGCAACAATTGAGATAAGCTATGGAGATGATGAAGAAACAAATTAGTCAATTGGCTAGTGACATGAGTGAACTCAAGACACAAGGTCAACAAAGGATCCCATCACAACCAAAGGTACCTCCGAAGGAGAACGTAAGTGCAATCACTTTAAGGAGTGGAAAAGAGTTGGAAAACCCCTATCCTACCATGCCGCAAAAGATGAAGGAGAGCCGAGCTACACCAAAGAAGAATTGCAAGTGCCTGACAAAGAAATCAAGATCGAAGACGAGCCCATAAGAGATGGCGCAACCACCATGGAAAAAGCCAAGGAGACCGCCGCCGACAAGAAGGATTCAAAGACTGATGCTGCGCCACCTTTTCCATCAAGATTGAAGAAGTCAAAGAAAGAAGATGATGATCCAGATATTTTGGAGATACTGCGCAAAGTTGAGGTCAACATCCCACTTCTTGATGCCATTCAACAAATTCAAAATTATGCAAAGTTACTTAAGCAACTTTGTACCAACAAGAAAAGGTTACAAGGTAAGGTAAGTGCTGGAGTTAATGTCTCTGTCGTGCTTCAAAAGAGTTTACCTCCTAAGTGCAAGGATCCAGGTACGTTTTCTATTACTTGTTCTATTGGAAAAAGAGTCATAGAGAATGCTATGCTAGATCTAGGTGCATCTTTAAGTGTTATGCCTTATTCTTTTTATCAATCTTTAAATCTTGGTCCTTTGAAAACTACTGATGTGATTCTGCAATTAGCTAATGGATCTTTGGTTCATCCCAAAGGTGTTCTAGAGAATGTCTTAATTCAAGTTGAACACTTGATTTTTCCTATTGACATCTTCGTTATGGAGATGGAACATTCGAAGGATCAATGTTCTCTTTTATTAGGAAGACCTTTCTTAAGAACTTCTCATACCAAGATTGATGTATTCGATGGTTCATTGACCATGGAATTCGACGGTGATGTGATTCACCCTAGAATTTCATCTCAATCGCCATTGAACTCTAACAAGTTTGTTTGTGTTGTGAGTGCTAAGAAAGAAGCCAGTGGAGAATCTTCATCAACAAAGCCTGATCAGATTGCCAAAGGAAGACAAAGGATAAAAGACATTCGACAACGCTACGACGAGAATTTCCACCAATTTTGGGGGAGATTTAAGAAGTTGTGCATCGATTGCCCTCAACATGGATACAATAGAAGATCTCTTATCCAAATCTTCTATGGAGGATTAGGACTTAAAGATCGAGTTCTTGTTGATTCCTTTAGTCGCACTCCAATATTGAAGAAAACCCCGGAGAATGCATATTATACGTTTGAAGAATTATCCCGAAGGACGGAATTTTCAACCTCAAACGAAGAGTAAGAAGCCAATAAGCATGGAGTTCAGCCACAAGGAGAGAAGTAGAAGATGGAAGTCAAAGCACTAGAGGAAGACGCTCAAGGCAATGATCGAGCCAACCCAGCCGGCCAATACACGGCTGTAGCCTGGCCATTCTCGCACATGGCCCGGACGGGACCGGCAATACCCAAGCCGCCCCAAGCCACATGCCCGGCCATGGCCCGGCCACCCGAGCCATCAACCCGGTCATGCCAGACCTCATCCGCGCCATCCGACCGGCCAGCCGCGCCACCAGCCCAGCCATTCGTGCCTTCCCCCGCGCCCTTCCAGGCCTCAGCCGAGCCATCTGCCCAGCCATGCCCGGCGTTACGAGCACCCTCCACGCCACTTGCCTGGTCCAGACCGGCTACTGTCCGGCCATCTCATGTTTCCACCAAGCCATATCCGCCCATACCCGTGCCACCACCGGCTATGCCCGTGCCATTACCATTCAGTGCCGCTAGACACCCAGATTTGTTAATTTCAAGTCTTGATAAAATTCAACTTGAAGTTCTCAAAGCCATCAATGATACTCTCAAAATCATTGTGGACTTGTTGAAGGAATATACCCATAATTCCTTCACCCTTGAAAAATAATTTCTTTAAGGCAGTCTAGCCAAAGACTCTTAAAGAAAGGCGCTTATTGGGAGGCAACCCAATGATTTTACATGAAGAACCAAAGGAGAGCAAATGGAGCTTAATTTGGACGATTGCAAGATGAATTCAAAAAGAGTCCAGTTTCAGAAGCAATGATGGAGCTTATGCCTGCAAACAGAGAAACTTTCTTTAACTCTATCTCTTTAATTTTCCTTGCATTATTTTGTCTTGTGTGATTATTGCTTTGATTGTTTGTCTGTTCTTTGATGTGAATTAATTTTTAGTGTTAGTTTTTATTTCATGCATTTAAATAAACCACATGGGCATGCTTATATTAATTGTTTGTTTTTATTTTATGCATTGCACTAACCACACTTGAATTTTTACATTGAGGACAATGTGTCTTTTAAGTGTGGGGGAGAGAGTCTAGTTTAATAGAGAGTATGCATGCATTAATTGATCATAATCTTAATTAATGACATCCTAAGCATTCTTTAATCCTGAAAATTTTGAAAATTTTGCATGTATTGAGTGAATTCATTTAATGATGATTGAAGAATACTTAGATTTTTTAAGAAAATTTTATTTGATTGATTGATTTATAGCATGATATCTGATTTCTTAGATTAGGTATAATTAGAGTTTTGTGATATGATCTTATTGTTTATTATTTCTATGAATACCTATTTCTAGAACTTATGTTTAATTTTTATTGAAATTACAATTATGAAAGTATGTTGGATATGTCAAGAACAAGTGTGGGGGACTACTTATATAAAAGGGTAGTTTAAAAAAAAAATTGTTTTCAAAAAGAAGTGCTTTCATGCAAGAAGAGAAGAGGTATTTCTGCATATTTTATAAAATTTATTAATCCATTGTTGTCACTCTTTTCTTTAACAAAAGGAGTTAGTAACCCTTGGAAAGAGGATAAGAGGCATGGAATTGCAGAAATATTGTCCCTCTGAAAAAATAAAAAGGAGTCCTTCTAGAGTGCTAGTAGCCTCAAAAATGGGAGTTAGTAACCCAAATCATGAATACTTCGAGGTTAGTAACCTCAATTTTCTAAAAAAATAATAATTATTACCCTTTAAAAATCTATTATAACCCACACGTAAACCCTTGATTTGTATCTGTGATATGCATTCCTTTGAGTAATGGAGATAAAGATGAAGACATAAGCTTATGGAAAGAAGTAGTTATAGGATGTAATGAATGGTAAGTGATTAGAACTACTTTAATTATGGTTACTTAAGAATAAAGGTGCTTGCTATTTATTGATCTTTTGAATTAAGTGCTCTTATGATTCTTTGTTATTTTGATTTCATAATTATGTCGATCCTTAATATGTGTATGCATTCAAAGTTTTTGAAAAGTTTAAATTAAGATTGAAATTTTGATTTGCATTAGTTTAGGATTGTAGGGTTGTTTTTAGGTGTTCAAATTTAGTAAGTTCATAGTTTTCTACACTAGTTTGCTAGGGACTAGCAAAGATTTAGTGTGGGGGAAATATGATTGAGCTAAAAAAGACCCTATTTTTATGGCTATTTTACTATGTTTTTAGACCCATTTATGCTTAATTATATGCTATTTTATTAATATTTGTGTTTTTAGTCTTTAAGTGATGTGAAAATGAGAAATTGTTATTTTTCACTATTTTTGTAGCTATTTTGATGACTTTTTACACAGATTTGAGTAAAGCAATTTTGAGCATAGATTTGGAGATTCGAAGTTCGTGTTTGAAGACCATTTGAAGATAAATTGGAGACTTGAAGACCATTGAAGATTTATTTCAAGAGGAAGAATTGAAGAATTGGAGTTTTAATTGAAGACAAGCCATGGATAAGCCCTTACGCTTTGGTATTTATGGATAATTTATATGGGAAAATACTCAGCCCATATAAAATAATAATTGGAATTAAAATCCCAATTAATGACTCCTAAATCCAAGGAAATATCAAAATCCCGTAGATTCCCGATTCTAGTCCTAACAGGATTATGATTCAGGAGCAGTTTTGGTAGAAAATTCATAACTTTCTGCTCAGACCTCCGATTGAAGCCCATGAGTACTCGTTGGAAAGCTAACTCCGAGATCTACAACTTTCCTTTGAAGTCCAAGACCCAGTTCTGCCGTTTTCACGCAAAAAATCAGGATCCTATTTTGACTTGGATTCTACTCTAGGAAGACTTTTAATCCAACTTGGAGTCCAAGTTAGACCCTAAAACCGGCCTAGACTCCTTTCCAAGTTAGGATTTGAATTCTTAGGGTTAGTTCCACTATAAATAGCCACCTCCTGTATCACAAATCACACACCTACATATCACACAAATAGATAATTTCTTTTCTTCTAGTTTTTTTCTAGTTTTTAGGCAAAGGGTGCGCCACCCCCTATAGCCATAGGGAGGTGCGGCATACCTAGGTATTTTGCAAGGAGATTTCGCCCCTCCAAGGTCCTGTAAGTACTCTTATGCCTCTCATGGATTTTCCTAAATCCATGAGTAGCTAAATTCTTAATACTTTTGATCCTTTGGTGAATTCAATCAATTAAATATGGTGAGATTTATGTTCTTATAATTTGGTATTTTATTCTTGATAGATAGCATGTTAAACTCTGTTTTAATTCTACAATCTTGATCTTTATTGATTTATGTGGCCACTAAAGAGGTAATTTGAGAGATTGTTGGCTAGATCAAACAACAAGGTTGACGCATGAGTTTGATTGTGTGTAGCAAGTTAGCCGCGCTTGACGGCGGGTTAATTGGGTTTGCATGCCAGTGATCAGATTTATCTGGTTGTTGTATGGTTTTATTTATTAAGCATGTGTGAAAGAACTAATAAAAGTTGATCTTAATGCTTTGAATCCTAGCAAATCTTTAAGGCTTGACGGCTAATTGATTAGTTAGGAGGAAAAAGGGGTAATTTAAGGCTTGACGGCTAATCTTATCTAAATAGCATGTTAGGGTTTTCCCTAGACCAGTTATCATCTTGAATTTAATATTGAATTTATCTTTTAAATCAAGGACCCATAATTAATTTGATTGTTTTCTACCATTGGTGAAAAAGTATATCCTTAATTATTGTTTTCTTTCTTATCTGCATAGACTTAGATTTAATTTACTTTGCTTTGTTTTCTAGTTTAATTGTTTTCTGTTTAATTGCTTTCTTTCAATCTCTGTTTTCAGTGTTGTTTTTTAGAGATTTTAAGGACTAAATTTTTGGATAAAATCTATCACCCTTCTCTGTGGGATCGACCCCTACTTGCCCTATCTACTTAGTTAGGAGTTGTTGGGATTTTATTTTTATGATTGTTGACGACCGATCAATCGCCTTCCAACTCTTATGTAAGTTGGGCCAATCATGTCTTCAATCATCTCCCCGATGTGGGTCTGATTGACTGGACCTTGTATATCAGCAACTTGAGGTTGATGACGTGGAGCAGGATGGCGTTGGTGACCATTCCTTGCGCCATTACCTTGTCCATTGTCGTTTCTAACGTGAGGTGGCGCATAGGCCACAACTAGAGGTCCAACATTGTTGATCTTTTCTTCCACATTGTCAAGGACGTTATCTGCAACCTCTTGATGTCCAGGGATGAGTTCAGCTTCATTCTCACCTCTTGCTGCTCCATCCCTAGGAGGTGGTAAGTTGTTATTACCAACAACATCAACTTGGGGTGCAACTCTCGCTTGATTGGCGCCACAGGTGGAGGAAGAAGTGCAAGGAGATTAACATGCCTTTGTTCTTGGGCTACTTGTTGGATCTGCCCCCTGAGTCTATCTTCAAATAGCCCAATCTGAGCCATGATGTTTTCTCGATCTTGCATCATCTGCTCCTTAAGAGAGTCATTAGCCTCCTTAAGTTGGTCATGAAATCTATATATCTGATCCATAGATCCCATAAGCTGTTGCATTCTCTGTTCATGCGCCAAAGATATTTCATTCATGGCGTCCTTGAGGTATTGCAGTAGGACCTTTGAATCAGGGTCTAAAGGTAGTTGTGCAGGATCAGTCATGGCTTTGTTTCTGGTTTGCATGCCATGACTTGATTTTCCTTCATCAACCTTTGGTTGCATGTTTGCCACTAGTATAACTAGAAAAGTAAATAAAAAGAAAAGAAAAAGTAAAGAAAGCAAACCCTAGAGGCGTTGAAGGAGGAGAGATTGATTGTCTTGTCCTACTTCACGGTGTCGAGGGGAGTGTGTTGGTTTGAACCTTGAGTGAGGTGGACACTTTGTTGAGAGGTTGAGAGGAGTTAGGGATCGCCGACTTGAGAGAGAGGAAGAGAGATCTGAGGACGCCATAGAGAGAAGACAAGTTGTAGTTGTGTCTCACCGGGCGTGCCAAAAAGAGATGTTGCACCAAAAATCTCTTAGGGAGTTTTCACGTTAAAAACTTTATGACAACATAGGGGCGTGCCAGTCAATTTGCTAAAATTGACAAAGAGGTTGTGGAAGAGTGAACTGGTGCGCGGAGCAACAGATTGAAAGATTAGAGCGATTTGTGGGGACTTGATCAAAATCACACCAGAGCATTTAAATCATTGGATCCACAACAGCACGTCTTCATGAATTAACGTTTACAAGATCTCCTCAAGTGAATTTGAAAGGAAAAATAACAACGGATTGTTATTGCTGATAGAGAAACACGTGTACAGTGTTTTTATGTCCCGAGACAAGATTGAAGCAAGAAAATATTGAAGAACGAGTGAGAACTCGTGATGAACACGAGAAAAAGCGTGGAGCTTTTGGGAGAGAATAAGCACGAAGCTTGGTTTTTTGCGCGAAACAAGTTTGTAGTTGTGGGAGCTGGTTTGTGTAGCTATGGAAGCGTGTTTGAAGCTCTGGGTTGATCCCTTTATATAGGGGGCAGCATGGGCCTTGAATTCAATGGGCTTGACTTTCTGAAGAAGGCGAATTCCTCATCCTTAGGAGATGACAGCTTACAGGAAAGTGCAGTGAAGCTTCCTTCTTCTTCTGATTGCTTCCAACGGCTGGGAGGAAGGAAAAGGGAACTCCAGGGCATCATCCCTCTTGATGGAGGACGGCAATTTTCCCTCTTGATGGATGATGGATGATTTCTTTTTCTTCCTATCACACTTCAGTATGCCTTTGTTGCTTTCTTTGTGCTGAAATCAACTAATTTGACTAAGAAGTGGTCTTCGGACATCAAGACTTGGACTTTTATCATCAAAGCCACGAAATTATCTTTACTTAGTCATATTTAGCTCATTAAATTATAAAAATAATACTTAGTTAAGAAAATGGCTTAAACCGGGGTGACAAAGCCACGTGTCCTTAACTGAAAAGAATGCAAAAGTTGCAAACGAAGTCGGAATAAGCCAAAATTTCACCAACATGTCTTAATCAACCTAATATGATATTAGGAAAAGACTTAGTCAAACATCACCATGTTTTCATAGTAAAATTGGCTTTTCTCCCCAAACTGTCCTTAACTGAAAACCGTGAATAAGTTTTTCCATAGATGTCAGAATAAGGTGAAATTTTAGCAAGATGATCTAAATGACTCAAGGATCATCATGGTATGCTCCCTTGTTGAAATCGCAGCCTCTAGCCTCCTCAATTGATCAATTTTACCATTTTATCTTTAATTGAATAAAGTGCAAAAGTTGTAGTTTTGCCTCCCAGGGAAAGAGAGATGGCTAGGCGATTTCTTCACCATGTTAGGTCGACTATGTTGAGGAGGGTGTGAAGTTGAAAATCTCATGCCTCTCTCACATAGATAGGTGTTTCTCTTGTTGACAAACTTTAGCTCTCTGCCTCTTACTGTAGGAAGAAGAAAATAACTTTCCTGAGAGAGGAGGGCGGCCTCTCCTCATCATGGGAGACGAAAGTTATTTTCTTTTTCCTGCAGGAAAGAGGCAGAGAGCTAAAGTTTGTCAGCAAGAGAAACACCTATCTATGTGAGAGAGGCATGAGATTTTCAACTTCACACCTCCTCAACATAGTCGACCTAACATGGTGAAGAAATCGCCTAGCCATCTCCCTTTCCCCGGGAGGCAAAATTACAACTTTTGCATTTTGTTCAATTAAGGACAAAATGGTAAAATTGATTAATTGAGGAGGATAGAGGCTGCGATTTCAACAAGGGAGCATACCATGATGATCCTTGAGTCATGTAGATCATCTTGGTAAAATTTCACCTTATTCTGACATCTTTGGAAAAACTTATTCACAGTTTTCAGTTAAGGACAGTTTGGGGAGAAAAGCCAATTTCACTATGAAAACATGGTGATTTTCGACTAAGTCTTTTCCTAATATCATATTAGGTTGATTAAGACATGTTGGTGAAATTTTGGCTTATTCTGACTTCGTTTGCAACTTTTGCATTCTTTTCAGTTAAGGATACGTGGCTTTGTCACCCCGTTTTAAGCCATTTTCTTAACTAAGTATTATTTTTATAATTTAATGAGCTAAATATGACTAAGTAAAGATAATTTCGTGGCTTTGATGATAAAAGTCCAAGTCTTGATGTCCAGAGGCCACTTCTTAGTAAAATAAATTGATTTCAGCATAAAGAAAGCAACGAAGGCATACTGAATTGTGATAGGAAGAATGAGAAATCATCCATCATCCATCAAGAGGGAAAATTGCCGTCCTCCATCAAGAGGGATGACACCCTGGAGTTCCCTTTTCCTTCCTCCCAGCCGTTGGAAGCAATCAGAAGAAGAAGGAAGCTTCACTGCATTTTCTTAGTAAGCTGTCATCTCCTAAGGATGAGGAATTTGCCTTCTTCAGCAAGTCAAGCCCATTAAATTCAAGGCCCATGCTGCCCCCTATATAAAGGGATCAACCCCAGAGCTTCAAACACGCTTCCATAGCTACACAAACCAGCTCCCACAGCTACAAACTTGTTCCGCGCAAAAAACCAAGCTCAGTGCTTATTTTCTCCCAAAAGCTCCACGCTTTTTCTCTTGTTCATCACGAGTTCTTACTCGTTCTTCAATATTTTCTTGTTTCAATCTTATCTCAGGACATAAAAACACTGTAAACGTGTTTCTCTCTCAGCAATAATAATCCGTTGTTATTTTTTCTTTCAAACTCAATTGAGGAGATCTTGCAAACGCTAATTCAAGAAAACATGTTGTTATGGATCCAATGATTTAAATGCTCCGGTGTGACTTTGATCCAATCTCACAAATCGCTCTGATCTTTCAATCTGCTGCTCCGCGCACCAGTTAACGTTTCTACAACCTCTTTGTCAATTTCAACAAATTGACCAGCACGCTCTTATATTGTCATAAAGTTTTTAACGCGAAAACTCTCCAAAAGATTTTTGGCGCAACAATAACAAATCGGGTATCAAAACTCATTAAGCTAGGAAAATGTGCAATTATGGAGTGCTTGCTAGTTGCTAATGCTAATAGAGTAAAAAAAATGCAGTTCTTGGAGAGGATTCTTTTGAAAGTCTAGCTCTTATAGTCATATAGCCATGCTCATATGCAAAACAGTTGCATATAGTTTGGTCGTTGGTGCTATGTCTTAATTACTTTTTGAACTACTATATGGAAGTCAAAGGGAAGATATTATATGATGTAAACCTTAAGCAATTTTCTCACACTTTAAAAAAGATTGAAGGTGGGGATGAACTTGCTGGGACAATGGTTTGCTGGCCGGCCCCATCAATGCATCAACAAAACCTCCCAATTAGTATTCCATTTTTTTGGGTTTACAAAGTCAAAAAAGAAGACTGGATTAGGTGACTAAACCAATTCACAGGTTCTATAATTACTAGGTAGCCCAATAATGAAAAAGACATCGGTTATTTTAAAAGGATAGAGGGGAGGCAGAAGATAGCCTTGTAACATCACAACTTCAAAATTACATATCACTATCAAAATTAGACTTTCTAAAGATTCAAAACTCTTTTTGTTTTAAGTTCTGTGTCATTTAAATTCCCAACTATATGTTGCAAAAAGGGTACGAAACCAAAGTCAAATTAAGGTGCCTGTATGGAACCGCCTCCACATTTCAAAAACTTGGTCATCTTGTTACATTCTTGTGCTTTTAGGCAACTTTATATATAGAACATCATTAATTTATATTAGACCCGTCAATGAGTTTGGTGATTTATTAAACTCGGGTAGATCAGATTATGTGAGCCTATCTGGTATAAATAAATAAAAACAAAAAAATTATGCAAGCCTACTATCACATATATATCCACTAATCATCGTGTTGATTGGTCGTAAAGTGTTGGATTCTTTCTTAATTCCTGTAACTAAGATTCATAGTCTAACAACTTAAAAAAATCCCTAAATCTGGCATGACCTGATAAATATACATACATACCCTTAATCATGACAAAGTTCTATAAATTTTTAATATTATTTTGTTTTATAATTCATTAAAATAAATATATAATAGTAAAAATTTGTTGCTCTGGTATAATTTTTCAAAGAAAAAGCAAATGATATTACATACTCTCAAAATATGATGTATATATATAGAAATGGAAAAGTGCTTTTAAAAAGCAAAGCAAAAAGATTAATATAGAGATTCGATTAGAGTCTAAATAGTAGTACTGTTTTGTAGTGCATGTATAGCATTTTAGTTCACTGCCATTGAAAAATAATGAATCACATAGGCTTTCTTTTACTTTTTTTTTTTTAATAAAGTACATTGGAGCATTATGCCATTTCTATTTTTATTATCTTTTCTTGTTTTCTAGTTTGGTTTTTGTTTGAAAAGTTTTCGACACAGTTCCAATGTTATGAAGTGCAACTATATCTGATTATGGAATTTTGTCAATTTGACATTGCATTCTGTCACACTCGGACCATAAACATTTTAGCTCACAAAAAAAGGGTAATTTATACATATGATTAATCCCATTTATAGATCATATAGAATGATTGAAGTTTTATATTCCTTTTTAATTTGTCATGTGATCCATTGAATATAATTGTTATATATTGACTCTCATGAACATTTGATTTGATGATAGACGCATGTATACTTGGACGCAAAATTGAAATAAGTCATATCCTTGTTTCAAATAATCTAAAAAGATATATCTAGCTATATGATAAACTATAAAAAGGTAATTAATTTATGATTAGAGGGTCATCAACTCTAGTTTGTCATGTCAAGTTAGAAGTATAACTAGAAGCTTTAAAACATGGATTGTAAGTTGGAAGTCTTTTTTGCTAGAATTTGCTTGAAACCCTAACGAATTGCTTTTCTTCTCCACTCTATATTTGCTCTAACTTTAATCTTTACCGAAGAATATGGACAAAAGCACTTTCCATGACACAATAACTTTTAATTAAGTTGATAGGTGATCCATATACATATTAGTTTTGGCTTGATCAAGACATAACTTTCTTGGTTTTTTAATTGAAACTTTTGCCAACTTTTGTTTTGCATTAAAGCACTGAAAATCAAAAGAAATCAGTACTATCTTGTACTGGGTTCAATTAAGTGCCCACATTCATTTTTTTTTCTTGAGAAAAGTATAGATATTTCCAGGAAAATAAAAGCTACTACTGTTATCACTTTTCTCATAATAAGAGTAAACCAAATATGGTGGAAAAATGAAACACTAAAAAAAGGAATTATATTAATTTTGATGGGGTAGTTTTGAATTCTGTATTCTGCTACTTACCTTAGCTAATTTAGGAACCCACTACCAGCTGGCTTGTTAAAGTTTTCAATTCGTATCATCATGATTGATTAAATTGCAAGCAAAGGAAAGAGAAGCCCAATTCGGTTACTAAAATTCTAACCAGTGTCTTCATTTTTCTGTATTTAATTCTGAATTCTACTTATATCTAATAATAAGTAGAAATGCCAAATGGCCCATATCATATTGTTGCAGACATAAAAGCAAAGGCGGTTTGTTTTTATTTTTATTTTTTTGGTATTTTCCATATCTGCTATCATGATGTGTCAAGATGGGTGCTTTAGTTTTTGTTTTCTTTGAGTTTTTGGCCTTTAAAATATAGACACATCTTCATTCATTTTTCAAGCTCAATAATTCCAATTCCAAATTTAGTAATTAAAGAAAAAAAATAATCAGAAAGCACCTTTGGATTTTGGTTTATTTGACAATTGAAACAAGAGTGTAAGATCAGGCAAGTTGAGAGAGATATCATAAAATCTTACTTTATAATTTATAATATTGACATAGCAAATTTACCTTCCATTTTTACACAATTCTTTTTCATTGCCTTTTTCTTTATTCTAAACATAGACAAGGAGTTGAGGGAGAAAGCACAAGCTCCACATGAGTTGTAGAAAAAGGTTTTTGGCCTCAACTTTGAAATAATTTAATTAAATTAATACATTAACAATTAAATCAATCAAATAGTAAAGGAAAAAAAAAAGAAAATTTTATTTATGTTGAGAAAAGAAAAAAAAAAAAAAGAAACCCTTCAACACTAAATGGGACAAGGACCAGAAAAGAAATGGTTAATATATAGAGAATTAAAAAATGGATAGACAAACCAAACATGGCTCCCCCATGTGTTTACTGTTTTTGAGACTTGGGTTTTTTTCAGTTATAATTTTTGTTCCTCAAATGAGTTCATCTTTGATTTGAATGATCTTAATTTGCAGGAATTAGTTGAGAGTTGAGACAAGATTGAAACTGTTCCTTTCAAATTTCTTGTGCATGGTAGTGGTGGTGAATTTCTCAATTTTGTCATAACTTAGCCCTACCTTGCAGCTTAGTTTGTAACAAAAAACATTAAATGCGGATCAGCTCCAACAAATTTGACCAAATCAAAGTTTCATTTTCATATACTAGTATTATTATACTATATGAATATGAATATGAAGAATAAAACAAACTCCCTCCATAAAAATTATTTAATTTTTATATATGAAAGCCTCAGAAAATGTATCCTCTCAAGGTAACCAGACGAAGAAAACCTGTCATTATTTATCATTTATCAATTATAAAAGAAGAATTTATTAATTTTGTTAATGATTAATGATAATAATAATGGGAGGGACATATACTAGTATAGGAGTAGTAATCTTCTTCTTCTCTCTCTCTTGACTGTTAGCAGAGGCTGGGGAAAAAGGGTTTCTAGTCAGGGGATGAGGTAAGGTAGTAAATAAATAGGTAATCTTAGGATTAGTCAAAAAAACAAAGCAGAAACCATCTCATCACATAACCCCAAAAGGAAATATCAGAAGAAATTAATAAAGGGCTTCACTTTTTGCCTTTGAGGAAATGCATGTGGAGTGGTTGGAAATTTAAGCTATAGAAACTAGAAAGGAGAGGGGGTTTCAAACTTTGAATCTTATAGCATCTAGGTAACAACCAAAGTTTGAGAGAAGCAAGAAAAAGAATCCTGCATTTTGATTTTTAAATTCAAATTTAAAAGAGAAAGAAAGAGTTGTTTTTTTTTTATTTTTTTTTTTTTGATAGAACAGAGATTGTGGATCCAATCCAGCATGCATGAAAAGTTGTATAGTTTTTTTTTTTTTATTTATCAAGACAAGAAGTAAGAAAGAACCCCACCACCCCACTTCATGTGCTGGTATGAGATAGAATAATGTCTATCCCAACATTATCCTACATGAAGGGTGAAAGGCACATGGCTTCATATCATTAGTTTAATTGACATTATTATATCAGCATCTTGGTAGAGTTAATATTATTTCATTTTTATTCTTTGATTTATCGAGTTTTATTCAAGTCTTACAAATCTAAACCAACACTCAAGATTTGTCACTTTGTGTTTTTTGAGACAAAACAAGACACTGAATTTTGTTCAAGAATTTATAACTTTATCACTGTTTTGAGATTGAAATGATTTTGGATGCAATTTTTGGCAAAGTGTCATAACAATTGACATGCCAGATCTTTCTTATCTTTTCGACATTCCATGATATGGGCATGTATGTTTTGTGTTCAAACAACGACAGCAATTGCTTAAAATCTGCATTTATCACTCTATAAACTATACAAGGAATGATATCATATACTTTGTCGGAATCTCTGGTTTGAAAAGGAATCAGTTACCAAATAAAACCTTAACAAGATATACCCAACATGAATTTTCACCATAAATATTGCTTTCAGACGAGATTTTTATCACAAGGATTGCTGGTCATGGGTAGACCTCAACTTGTTTCAACTTGAGTACCAGAAAAGAGAGTTGATGTCCAAGAATTTGCAGATAAACACATTTAAATTGATTAAATCTTGATGTTATTGGTCATGACGATTATAAGAGACAGGCTGGGATCAAACCAATAATCTAGTCATAGCAGGGGGAAAGCAAATAATAGAGCTACTTAAATCAGCCCCACATGAAAGGCTTATATTAAAGGGGATGGACATGTAAATTGTTAAGGAAAAGATAAGAGCTGCTGAAAACTGATTTTCCATTGATATACAAGAGTTATGTACAAGTTACAGTGTGATCAATGAAACCTCAACCCACATTCTCTCAACCTCCAATGAGCTTTTGCTCACCAGGGTGACCTCTTCTGAGTAACAGAAAATTAGTAAAAAGAGAAGAAAAGATTTACATTTTTTAAGCAAAAGCGGATTTCTTAGACATCCATATCGCAAAATTTGCCATCCATCCGGTTTTGAACAGCTCTGATTGCAGCAACCCTAGCAGCGGTTGCTGCCCTATTTGCAGCCAGAACTGCCTTGTTTACTTGTTCATCCACCCGGCGAAGCTTAATAGCATTTGCTGCTGTTTTCCTAGCTGCCTGCAGACCCAAAACATCACAAAATATTAAAAAACAGACCACCGGCTTTTAAAGGCTATTAAAAGGTAAATACATTAAAGAAACCAGCAAAAATTAAAAAAATGCACCTGAACAGCTCGAAGGACTGCATCAGTTAGTGGGGGTAAAGGGGTTTTAAGATTGCCGGCATCCCATTCACCACATCTTGTGTCACTACTACGGAAAGTATACAAGCCATACCCTTGCTTTCGGCCTTCATGCCACGATCCCTCATAACAGTGGCCGTTAGCAAAGTGATAAACGCCAAATCCATGCATTTTGTCTCCAAAATATTCTCCAGCATATTTATCACCGTTCCTACAAAACCAATATCAAAGTTATAAATAACGAACACAAATAGATCTTCTTACTAGAATAGAAATGATTTACCTAAACCCAGAACAATCAAGCTAACCGCCTAATACGTACAAATTTTCATTATGAATACAAAGAGCAATGAACTACTTAAAATATCAAGCTAACGGCCCCAATACGTACAAATTTTCGTTATGAATACAAAGAGCGATGAACTACTTAAAATATCAAGCTAACCTCCCCGATACGTACAAATTTTCATTATGAATACAGAGAGCAATCAACTACTTAAAATATCAAGCTAACCGCACCCATACATACAAATTTTCGTTATGAATACAAAGAGCGATGAACTACTTAAAATATCAAGCTAACCGCCCGGATATGTACAAATTTTCGTTATGAATGCAAAGAGCGATGAACTATTTAAAAAAATAAATTAGACAAAAGTATTAAAGATCCATAAAAGGAAATTTATTTTCTCTATTGGCTTTTATTCGTCAAATACAAAGACAGAGAGGATCCACAAGCAATCATCAGGTCAGCAACATCCACATTTCTGGATGAAGACTTAAATGCAAAATGAATTTCTTCTTTCCTATTGAATTAAAAACACAATTGAATTCCGGAAAGCTACAGGACACGTAAAATGCAAAAGAAATGTGCTGGACATACTCGATTCAACATGATTCTAAAGTAGAAAAGGTAAAACTTTAGTATTAGCATTAAAGAAATAGAAACTGCAAAACACTAGTAAAGCTGAAGTTTAATAACCCCAGAGCAAATTCTCCATCCAAAACTTAAAGATATCAAAATAAACGCCAACATTACAAGTTCTTCATAATTACTATTTCTGGGTCATTCTGACATTAAGAGTTCCAAACACTAACAGAGATGTAACATAAAAAAGAAAAATCCATAATTTAACAAAAGCTCAATAAATCTAAGGAAACAGAGAACAGCTCTAAGAAAAATGTAATACAAGAACAAAAAGCTAATTTGTTTAAAATCAATCATGAATATTTAATGGTAAAACTTCAAAAGAAACTAGCAAAAATTCAAGAAATTCAACCCGCAGAGCTAAAAATTGAGGGGAAAAAATCCACCCTTTCACCCAAATTTCACCATCCCATAAAAGAAGCCCAAAGAATAATTCTTCATACCTGAAATGGTAGCAGCCAAGTCCATGTTTAACCCCAGACTTGAATTCCCCAACATAGCAACTCCCATCAGCACAGGTCTGAACACCAACACCATGGCTCTGCCCATTAGACCATTCACCAGCATAAGAATCCCCTGTATAAAACCTATAAACCCCATATCCATGCCTTAAACCCTGTCTATATTGCCCTCTATATCTACTCCCTCTACTCCAACTCTCCACTCCATACCCATCATATCTCCCTTCAACCCAGTCCCCTTCATATCTCCCTTTAACAAAATAGTTATAAACCCCACTCCCATTACATTTTCCCTTATGAAATTCCCCTTCATAAAAATCCCCATTGCTATAAAACTCCACTCCTTCTCTCACAACAGGCTGGGGCTTTTCTTTTTCTTTGATGTTGCTGCTGTTATTGAACTTTTTGCTACACTGGGTTTCTCCAATGAACCATTGGACAGGCTTCGAATTGGGTTTTGAAAAGTGGAGTCTTTCTTTGAAACAAACAATGCCTTGGTTGATCAAAGCTTTGTTTCTTGATGCGAAAAAAAGGGTTATAGCGACAAAGATTAAGGCTAACAAGAGGTTTTCGGATGGGGGAATCTCTTCCCTTTTGAGATAAAAGCAAAAGAAGAAGATGAAAGAGAAAAAAGTGAAGAAAGAGATTGAGGCCATGGCAAAAACCGGGTTGAACCGGACCGAAACATTTCTCGATGCCATCGAACAAGATTTCTTCGGTGGCGGTTTCTTTTTCTTGTCATCTTTTAGTAACGATTCTCGATGGTTTTCCTCCACATCATCCTGGTCTTTCATAAAGTCACCTTCGGTGATGGAAGACATACTGTGGATGGATGATCGGACGGTTGGTGATGAACGGAGCAACGACGACTGTGTTCTTGTTAACTTCGCCTGGCTCTTTTGTCCCTCCATTTCTTTCCTTCCTTTTCGTTTCGGCTTTTTCTTTTCTTTTTCCCTGCACTCGTCTGGGTCCCACACAAAATTATGAGAAGCGTAAGATTAAACTGACTTTTTCACCACCACTGGCCTTTCCTGTACCTTGAGATTCTTATCACCACCGTTGTTCTTGAGGCCGCCGGCGACATCTCAGGCCGGGCGCACGTTTAAGCAGCGCCTTTTTTTTCCTTAACCGCGCACGTTAGCACTCTCGAAGAAGGAGTAGAGTGTTTTTCTCTTCCGTTTGCCTTGAAAAAGAATTCGGGTTTTTTTTTTTTTTCCTTGGGAGAAAAGAGTGAATCTGGAGATTTGGACCGGGCCTTTTGATTTATATTTATGGTGTAATAAGGCAGAAAAAGGGTGAAGGAAAGGATTCAATCTACACCGTTCGATCGAGATCTAATGGCTGGGATTATTAGGAAACTAATGGCCGTTGGATGTAAGTTAGAGAGGTCCCGGTCTTGACGGGAAGATATGGTCGTCGGATCTAGATTCGGTCCTCTTTTTTGCTTTACTGTGGCAGGCAGGCCAGGCACGTGCCCTCACCTGTTTTATTACAAATTCTTTCTATTTCAAAATTGAGAAAAGGTTGACTACATCACAATTTGATTCGAATTAAAGCACTCCATAGTCCCATCACCGTTGATTTGTATATGATGCCATGATCTAAGACGTTTGGGTTTTGATCAAGTATCTCGTGTGGTGGGGGATGATGATGATTGATGGGTATGTTTTATTTTTTTTCTTTTCTTTTCTTTTTGGGTAGTAGAGATATATGGGGAATTGAATTATTAATGACTTTGATGCAGAAAATGGAAATATGAACATTAGGAATTTGGACCGCCCAATTTATAAGGAAATTTTAGACAAGGTCTCGTCTTTGGAAATTTCTCGATTCGATTTCTTTTTTCTTTTTTTTTTGTATTTTCAATGTTTCTGCATTTACTCATGAAATTGAATTTGGGATTTTCAAATGGATCAATTTCTTTCTTTTGCAAAAAAAGAATAAAATTGATGAATAAAAAATATATAAGATTGACAAAATTTTCATGGATGGAAGAAAAGTGTGAAAATATGAACAGTCGAAAGTTGAGGTCCTCATCATGATTCATGAAGAAAGAAAAGTAAGATAAGCTTATGGTAAAATTTTGATTTTGAAGATTTGGTCACAAAAGTGTGCGTGGTGTGTATAAATTACTACTTCACAAGATTTTTTTAATTATTTTTAGTATTATTATTCCTTAATTCTTTACAGGACATTGACTTTATTGTCCATGAAATGCACCTAATTAGGGCAAAGGATGGATTTTGGAGGCTAATCTTTACCTAGAGAAATAACTAAAATTTTGAGAAGGTTTTGAGCATATCCTGCACATGTAAAGTGATTTTCATTTGAGTATTTGATTTTAACTTAATTTTAGGTGACATTTTCTTGAACTCATCGTTCAACCAAAGTTTTAGTTTTGAATCCCTTTTCTTTTCTTTCAAAATTAAGTTAAAAATATTGATAATGTCAAAAAAAGTGATGAAAATACTCATAAACCAATTTTGCGTAAGGCCAATATGTAAGGAAACAAACACGTTTTCATCCTTTGGACGGGAATGATTAGTGATTTAACATAGATTGCCATTGGGTAAGATCACTTAATAAAATTCCATAATCAAGCTCATCAACAATATGTAAAATGTGGTGATTTAAAGGCAAATATTAGCAGTATTACTATTTTGATTGAAAGAGCTCGAATTCAGATTTCCTTACAATATTATTGCAAGATATATAACTTTTTTACCGTAAAAAGTGAAATGATATCCTTACAGAAGAAAGGGATAAATGAAATTTTTTTTTAGAAGAGTTAAGGCGAGGTTGTCTTGGTGAAGAGTCCAGACATGTCGTAAAATTTAACTTATAGATCACTCAACAACGAGTACATTAATACGACTCAAACTCCAAGCCTTTTAAGCAGAGATCTGAAATATTACTAACTCAAAGTTAACACAAATAAACTATTATATATCTCCTATACTATTTTACTTTATGCCAAATTTGATATGCTTAATTTCTTAGTGAAAGTATTACTAACTCGACCCACCTCAGTTAATACAAATAAACTATTATATATCTCCTATTTTACTTTATGCCAAATTTGATATACTTAATTTCTTATATCTCCTGTTTTACTTTATGCCAAATTTGATGGCTTAATGCCCAAAATTCCCCTAAGTATCATAAAAAGGACAATTTGCCTCATAATATTTTTTTTGTCCAACTTTACCCCTGAACTATGAAAAAAAGGACATTTTGTCCTGTCGTAACAGAATTTAGTTACGCGCGTGCACGTTACTAATGGGTCTGTTAACTCGAGTTTGTCTGCTAACATGGAATTTCCACGCCAATTAAAAATGGACCTACGTCAACCTTTTTTACCCTCAAGAAATTGATAAAAATCCAGATGGAGTCCATTTTTTGGTTGACGTGGAAATTTCATCTCAGTAAAAAAACCTCGAGTTAACAGACCCGTTAGTCACGTGTACGTACATGACTGAATTCTGTTACGATAGGGAGCAAAGTGTCCTTTATATCATACTTCAAGGAGGCAAAGTTAGAAAAAAAAATTAAGAGGCAAAGTGTTCTTTTGTGATACTTCAGGGGGATTTTGGGTGTTAAGTCTAAATTTGATATATTTAACTTCTTTGTGTTGAGCTCCTTCTAGTTCTAGGAGCTTTTGTTTTTCTTCACCAATAAAAAATTATAGAACTTGAAATAACGATTAGATCCATCTGAATAGTAATTAAATTAAATCAATGAGTGAAAACCTTTAAACCTGTTAAGGAGTAATTTCACTTTCCCTCCTTATTGTTCTTTATAATTTCCACATAAAGTTAACACTTCTGCAAATCAATGCTACTCCATTTGAAATGGCTGAATAACTAACCCCCTTTGCACTTTGCACTTTGCACTTTGCACTTTGCATATATATTCTACTGAGATAAAGCTAAGAAAGCAGATCTTGATTTATTATAAAGATATCTTTGAATACATTGAACAACGTTTAATTAACAAGTAATTTCTGTCAACTTTTGCAGGCTCTCTTTTAACCATACAAAATTAATTGAATAAACTCAAATATTTCAGTGAAATGATGTCACAGCCACAAACTCAGATCAAACAATCAGTATATTATTTTGGGTAATAATTAATTATATTTATTATACTTTGTGTAGTTTTTATTTCATAGCCGAAAAGTATGTCCAAGTGCAAGTTGATTTTTATCACCTACTATGATGTACTTTTGCCTTTGGACTCTTACCAATTTTGATAGTAAATCTTAAAATAAAATATTGTGCACATGTTTCTTTATTTCTCTCCCATCAGTTTCACTTTGGGTTCATTGTCAAATTTGTAATGAAATAATCGCCACCTAAGCTTATAACTTGAAATTAGATCCCAAAGGTTTGAGGGTTTTTTTTTTTTTAAAGTTTCAATTTTTTTTTTGCTGTTCAAAAAGAGACCCGAACTTTGATGAAAGTGTCAAATAAGGGTCTAATATTTGGAAAATGTCAAATCAGTATCCTAACTTTTTGATCAACTAATTAAGTCCAAAATCAATAGATAAGTTGGACACCTATTTGACCTTTTCCGAAGGTTAAATAGGTGTCCAACCTATCCGTTTTGAACTTCATTGACTCAAACGGTATGGATCGGATACCTATCTGATATTTTTCAAACATTAGATTCTTATTTAACATTTTCACCTAAAGTCAGACTCCTAACTGTAATTTTAGCCTTTTTTGGTGAAAAAAGGTGTGAGGTATTTTATTTCGTTGTTTTATATATTTGGGTACTATATATCATAGCCTTTTTTTTTTTGCACAAATATATCATAGCATTTAGGCTGGACTTTTGGCATTAATTTCATTAACAGTAACCCTACGCTTCACTAATGCATATTAGATTGAGACATTGAGTATATACCAAAAAAGATTGAGACATTGAGTAGAAAGAGCTCAATGTCTCTTAAGTAATATCTTGAATTTGAGTCTTGTGAATGAAAAAAAAAAAAAATTAAATACTGAAAAACCTTCACTCAATTGAAATCCAAAACGACTTAACTTTGAATTAATCATAATCGATGTAACTACCAGATATATGTAATATAAGAAATTTGGAGGTCTAAATCCACAAATTATTTTCTCATTAATTGGAAAGGTGATGGCATTTTTCCTTACTTTTAATTAAATTAAATTGAATTAAATCAATTAAGATGCTTACAATGTTATTATTCATTATCTATTTCTTTCTCCTTAATTCCCATCCATGCCAAACAAAAAGAAAAGTAAAAAAAAGTAATAAACTGTCCCTCCCTTTCCTTCCTCCCTTCCCTCACTTTCCAAAGACAGAGTGAGGTTGTAGCTTGTAGGTTTAAAATGTAATATTATGATATACTCATCAAAAATATTTTTATTGTAATTGAATCTTCATTTGTCAGGCAAAAAAAATCTTCATTTGTAATTCTAACCTCCTAAAAAAGCAATCACTAAATATGCCCAAACCAAAAAAATATCAAAGCCAACATCTTCACCAAAACTTTGCTTCTTGAAAAATCTATTTAGATTTCAATATGTTATAGGAACCTCAATCAAGAGATAAAGATTCGTTTAGGTTGATATTAGGTAAGAAGAGGGACCGATTATGAATAGAACAACCAGATTTCTAATTCCATTAGGGAGATGAATGGAACTCGAAAAGACATATAGAAGCAAATCATTATAGTTAATGTACTACTACCTAAGTGCAAGTTCATGTAATTTTCACATAGCTAGCAAGCACTCAACTCTTGCCAATTTCATTTGATAAAAGATTTGCCCCCACACCAAAAGCTTGAATTTGACTTGCTTAGAATTTATGGCAAAAGATTTCTTTTGATTCAAGTACACATGTTTATTAGCATAGATTAGTTAGGTAATCCACTCTAATTAAATCCCATTTCTTCATTTTGTTCTATTACATAAAATGGGTCGTACTCGCTTCAATATTCAAACTCGAGACTTGCAAAATGGAATTTCAAGCCTTAACGATTGAGATATCTCATTTACAATCTAGTTTTGTATGAGATTATATCTTTATAATTGCATAATTCCCCATAAAACAAATCACCTGTGGTTCAGCTACAATTATTAAAAGGTAATTATTTGATATACTGGCAGTGTAAATTTTGGACTCCACAAGCGGGTTGTGGAGATGACACATGTTCATTTTTTGAATTAATTAAGTTTTAAATATTTCAATTTAATCCCTAGAGGATACATGTCAGTATGTCACCCTTCAAGACTCGTTTGTGTAGTCTGCTAAACTCCACTGACGGTGTATTGTATAATTTGCCATGATTAAATGTTAGTTCTAGACTTATTTGGATCTTAAAAATTTGTTGGGTAATAATGGTCAAGTTTTTGAGATGAAAATTATGATCAATATAGCTTCCCCGGTTTCTCGATTAACCTGGGAAAGCTTGTCCAAAACCTTAACCTCCAACTCCAACCCCGTTATTATATAACTTCATATATATAAAGTTATATCAGCTATACATTATACTATATATCACTTCAACTCCAATAATATGCCCTGAACTCAGATAATAATTTGGACCATTTTTCTTTTCACAAACTTACTTCCACATAAGCAATGTTTTTGATTAATTGCTGTGTGTAATACTGTATCGGCAAGCATGTTGCCCATACTTTGATTCTGAACTTCAGACAGCGACTTGACGGCTTTAAATTTGTATATCTGCCATCTCAATTCTCAATTTAATTTTGCTCCTCCCTTCCCCCCGAATAGTCAACCATGTTGTTGCAGGCCTGTTTTCCCAATAGCAAATAACCTGTTTCTGCCTCCACTACCCAATCCCTCTGTTATCTTTCTTTAATGCAATCTTGTCATTTCTCATTCATTTCTTGCAGAAGAAAAATGCCATGTCAGCTCCAGTCATGGTAAAGCTGTAACCTTTTATTAGTAATCATTAGTGTATCAGCAGTTAAGAACTACCTGGAGAGAATAATTTACTTTATTACCAACAGTACTAAAGAGTTTAGATCTCTAATTCAAACTCAAACACATTGATTTGCTTCATGATCGGGTTATACAATTAATCCTTCTTTATCTTTACTAATGAAGTGAAGGTGGAATTGAACTCTTGGTTCTTGGATACAATTACAACTACCAAAAGATTTAGTAATTACTAGCAAAATTAGCAGGCTAGGACTTTCATTATCTGGCTAAAGTAATAATGTCATGATAATCTCATGATCCTACTATTTCCCACTCTTCTTAGTGCAGGAAACTTACTGTTTTCATTACAAATTGATGGTCTTTACCATTTAATTGGATATCTAGGTGAAGATCATTAACTGCTTTCCCACATTTCTTAAGGCAAGAAACTCAATATTTTTACTTGAAAGACAAGTAGATTGTAGATAGAGATATATATGAAGCACTTCAATTACAATACTTTGTATCTGCCAATTTGGTCAAAAGTAACAAACAGACTATGGAAAAAAAAAAATTAGGCTAATTATGTGCTATAATGTGGCTAGAACAGAAAGATGAGCATTCTTGTAAAAACCCCTTACTAACAATTACTAAAAATGAAAAATGCAAATTAATAAAGCTAGAGAATCTAGATAGATTCAGCTTCAGTCCTGGATTGTTGTTGATTACCTTCCCCATTCTCCCCTGAAATTTCCTCCAAAGATCTTCCCTTTGGCTCTGGCACTAAGAATGTTAAAAGCAATCCAAAAACATTAATCACACCAAGCACCATGAGGGAATATCTCATTCCAATTCCAGCAGGATAGCCTGCATCAGCCTTAGATTTGTCCTGATTCTGTGAAGCATACAAGAATCCAAAAGCCCCAACAATGGCACCAGCCTTCCCTGCAGCAGCAGAAATGCCATGGCAAGTGGACCTGAACCTGGCTGGAAAGAATCTCTGCTGGCACTACAAATGTTGTACTATTAGGCCCAAAATTGGCGAAAAAGAATGTAAGTCCATACATGACAACAAACCCAATGTTGTTTTCTTTCAGGGTCCAGTGATGGTAAGGAATAGCCAGGGCAAACATGAATACAGTCATGAAGAAAAACCCAATCAATTGAATTGTGAAACGCCCAATGTGATCAATTAGGAAAACTGTGAACCAATATCCAGGAACAGTGCCACAGAGTGCAATCAGGGTTTGAGCCCTTGCAATCTTGAAAAGCTCTTCCAATGCACTCATGGTTTTAGCTGCAGGAAGCCAACCAACTGCACTAAAGATATCCTTTTGAAACAAGTTCTGGCTGTAATAAGCAATGTCTAACAAAAACCAAGTACTTGCTGTCCCCAACAAGTGTAATCCATGTTTATGAAGAAATTGTTTGGAAAATAACCCATAAGAGTTTCCTTTCTGAATATTAATATTAACCTTTTGCTTGATTTCCTTATTCTCTGCTTTCACTTCCATGTTCAAAACCTTTGACATGTCCCCAAGAGCTTTCTCTTCATCTTTTGCAACTAAAGCAGTGTAACGAGGCGTCTCTGGCATCTTCATCCGCCAATAGTAAGTCAAAGCAGCTGGCAAAGCCCCAAACATTAGAATAATCCTCCATACATAATCAGCTTGGGGCACAGTGGAACCTAGCGGATCCATTGAATATGCAGGGGATTTGTAAATTGCACGGAAGATTGCTGAAACAATTATAGCCACTGTTCCCCCAGCAAGAATCCCAAACCCTTGCATTGCAAAAACTGCTGCAATAAAAGCCCCACGAGTTTTCTTGTTGGAATACTCGGCCATTATAGTTGCAGACAATGGGTAGTCGCCTCCAATACCAAAACCAAGCCAAAACCTGAAAAAACAGAGAGTTGCAATTACAGACTTTGGGGAACTACCAAAAGAAAGGCCCGAGGCGATGGAACAAATCATCATGAGCATAAGGGTCATGCCATAAACTCGTTTCCTTCCTAATTTGTCACCGAGCCACCCAAAGAAAAGTTGTCCAGCTAGGGTTCCGCAGAGGGCAACTCCATTGACAGCAGCGGCTACGTTAGGCGGCAGAGTTCCAGGGTTTGACGAGCCATCGACATGGTAATAGATGCGGCCGAGGAGCTTGGTGACCAGAGAAATGCAGAAAAGATCGTACGCATCGGTGAAAAATCCCATGCCGGAAATTATGACCGCCGTGAAGTGGTATACCTGAGTTTTTGCTAAATCTAGCACTTTTAGAACCTCGAGTGACTGATCTTTAGCCATTGTAGAATTCTTAGGAAGTTTCTTTTTCGTTTTTTCGCCCAAGAAGTCTGGAAACTTTGGGTTAGGAGTTAGGGGCTTTATATAGTTTCTTTTTGGTGAAAATATATATAGTTTTTGCTGTACATTGCTGTTGTAGACTTGTAGTTATGTAGAGGAATTAGGAGTCCCTAGATGTGATGGAATTAGGAATTTATTATTCTAGTACTACTAGTATTCTTTGTTTTTTTGGTAAGGTAGTACTAGTATTCTTATATATGATGATGAATTGATGATGATAAATTAAAAAATGAGGCTTTATTATACGATGAAAAAAGTAAATTATTTAATGAGCAAATTACTGGTACAATTTTTTTTTTTCAATCAAGAGTATTAGCGGTGCTTAAATGGCCTGAGAATAATCCTTTTCGGATTTGGAGGGTAATATAGGTGGACTTTAATGGTATGAGACTAATTTCTTATAAACAACGAGCATAACAAATTAAAGCTTTATCAACAAATATGCATCAGATTATATTTGTGTTCTCATCTTCTTAAGTAGAAACCACTTATCATCTCAACACATCAAGTATCAACCTTATACTTTCCACTTTTCATATTATATGTTCCCTTTAAAGACTAAACTACTTTTCCTTTAAAAATAGTGACTAAGCTAGTTGCAGTCATATTTGCAAAGGGCGAGGGTAGGCACATTACTTGATAAAGGAATACTTATAATTTTTTTATGAATAAATATTAAATGAAAAAAATTTCAAATCAAAGTCAACAGAGTTTTGGTGAGAGATATTTTTATCCATGTCGAAACTAAAAGATTTACAAGGAAAATTAATTGATCATGTGTGGTGGTCCGGGGGACTAAAGGGAAAACCAACAGAAAAATTTAGACTAAGGCAGTTAGGAAGAGATTATTTTGGATCAAATTATGTGTCTTATTACTCTTATTAGAAATTAGTTCCATTATGTTGGAAATATCTTTAAGTGCTATATATTCTTTTTTAAAAAAAGATTATTATAAAAGATACAATTTGTTAATTAAGATTGTTAAGTGCACGTGTAAAACATGAGAACACATTAATTTTAGCTTTACATGCCAAGAGCCCTAAATACTGACCAATTATAGCTCTACCGCACACCCACCGCGCCAAAACAAAGAGTCACCGTCTTTCTTGGTCTCCAAGTCCATATACATCACTTGGCGTGCAAGTAATTGAACCAGTTCTCCGGTATATATACACAAACCTTCTTACCCTGCTTTTTACTTCAACCAAACAAATCAAAAAACAAAGATTAATTAATCCAAAGAAAACAAGAGCGCCCAAAACCTCCAAGATGGAGAACCAAAACTTCGATATCGATTTCCAACAAGATCCCAAGTTTTCCCATGAAGCCAGTAGCAGCAAAGACGATGGAAGG